>JAQGCE010000250.1:0-14554 GCA_034699185.1 Eupelops torulosus
TTATTGTGCTCTATTAAAAATGGAATTAAGTATATTAATTTGCTTCAGTAAATTAGTTTTCGTCTAGCTTGTTTTTTCAACAAATAATTAAAAATAATTTATTTAAAGATTAAAAAAACATAAAAATGAAAGGAGGCGGTAGACCAAGTTTACTAAGTATTTCTCAAAGTCCAAGAGGAAATGAGACAGTTAACCGAGGAGGATTAGAAGGAAAGGAACCAATGATTAATACACCTTTAGGAGAGGGACGCACACATGTCAGACATGATTTGGAAACCCGAAGATTTCCAATTCCTAAACCAAATACTTCACTCAATGTTCCTGGTGATTCTAATTCAGATCATTCTGATAAATCTAATCCATCATGGTCTGAAAAGGAAAAACGTAAACCTGTTATAACTACTGTTACCACTGTGAAAGAGGACAATACTATCCATTCAGATGAAGCACTTGATCCGGACATTGAATATAAAATATTTATTGATTTGGAGGTCAGATATATTCAAATGTTGGCCGACACAGAAACTAATGATCCACAGGAACTGTTGGACTATTCAGAGAAACAATTGGAACAACTCCTCGAACAACAAAAACAATTAAATTTAGAAATTCCTGAATTGAATGAAAAAGATCCTGATTTGAGACAAATGCCGACCAAAGCAGGTGACGTCCAAGGATCTGATGTTCCTACACAACAACAGTGGCCAAAATTAACCACTAATAGATCACGAAGAAAAACAAGATCACCATTTAGTGGTTCATCACGAAGGAATGGCTCACCAAGAAGTGTAGGTCCTCAACGAGGTAGAGGTTCAACACGACGTAGAAGTTCACCTAGTAAAGTGAGAAGAAGAAGGAGAAGAAGATAGGAAAGTGATTTTATTTGAATTATTCCAAAAATGATGGCATTTCTAATAAAAATATTTGTTTTAACATAGATTTATATCCAGTTTATGATCAAGCTTTTATTTTGATAGATAAATAATAGATCTAGGTAATATCCAAGAATAACATTTTATCAAAACAACGAAATTTGAAAATTAAATATTTTTTAAACAAATAATTTAAAAAATAATTAAAATTAAAATAAAATTTGAAAATTTTACAAAAATTACTTACGAACTAAAGAGCACTCAATTTGGAACACAATTTATAGAAATGGTTAAGAATGGTAAGTTACCACCAAATCATACTGGAAAAGGTAGACCAATAGATTGGCCAAGAGATAGTTTGGGGAGGTATCTACCAAGAGTTGAAACGCCTCAACCAGATTCAGAAGAAACAGATACAGATTCAGAAACAGAATTACAAAATGCAGTCATTCCACCCATTCCCCCCATTGCACCTATTCCTATTCAGAAAGGGATAACTCAAAATGAACTTTGGAGACAACCACAAGCAAGTGAATGGGAAAGACCACTACAATTGCTTATTACAGATTCAGAAATACCAAGACCTGGTAGGTTTGCACAGTGGAACGAACAGCTAGAGAGACGTTTTAGGGAACGAATGAGACTTCAACAGCTAAGGCGAAACCAACCTGAACAAATAGGTCCTCCTTTACCTCCTATACAGATGCCTCTCTCTCCAATTCGTGAGTTAACAACAGGCACAGATAATCAATTATTTCCAGAGTTAAATCCTTTCAATCCTGAGCATCCATTTTCAAGTCCGCCCACTTCTCCTGGAGTTTCTAATCTCGAGGGGGAAACAGAAAGAGAATTACAAAATGCAGTCATTCCACCCAATCCATTATTCCTAATTCCCATTCCTAATCAGAGAGGGATAACTCAAAATGAACTTTGGAGACAACAACAAGCAAATGCATGGGAAAGACCACTACAATTGATTACTACAGATTCAGAAATACCAAGACCTCCAATCCTGTATAGACAAACAGGATTCCCTTCGACCCAACACCCTGACCCAACTGTCCCAACCTTCTTTGACGAGAGTGGGGCACTTATTGGTAGGTTTGCAGAGATGAGCGAACAGCTCAAGAGACATATTAGAGAACAAAATGAGTATGAACAAATGAGACTTCAACAGCTGAGGCAGATAAGGCAAAACCAACCAGAACAAATAGGTCCTCCTTTGCCTCCTATACAGATGCCTCTCTCTCCAATTCGTGAGCAAACAACAGGCACAGAGAATCAATTATTTCCAGAGTTATATCCTTTCTATCCTGAGCTTCCATTTTCAAGTCAAAATCAAGATGAAGTAATAGGACAAAAGACAAGAAGAGGTAGAGGTAGGCCTAGGCGTCAAACCCTGCCGCAGCAGCCGGCACCACCCCTGCTAGCACCACAGCCGCCGGTACCACCCCTGCTAGCACCACAGCCGCCGGTACCACCCCTGCTAGCACCACAGCCGCCGGTACCACCCCTGCTAGCACCACCGCCGCCGGGAACGCCAAGAGATAGAAGGACTAGGTATGAATTAAGACGTCTCTAAAGATAGATCAAGAGTATGAGTTAGAATATGACAATAAAAAACAAGTGTTTTATACAATTAATTATATTTTGGAAAATGTCCACAAATACCAAAATAATGTTTAAATAATTATTTAGCGAATTTAATATTCTTGAAATTAATATGATTTTGCTAGATAACATTTTTCTAAAATTAAAATAAATATCAATAATAAAATCCTATTAAAAGTCCAAAATAAATGGGTTTATTCTAGATAATTTTAGTCTTGAAGCAAAATATGAGACAAAATGTAACTTTTATTATAAGAAAGAATTTACAGAAGAAGAAGACATTAAACCAGACATTAGTCGATAACTAAACAGAAATTATGTTAACATAGAATTTAACCGAAATTTTTCTCTATTATTCACAAAAGTTTTCTTCTCTATTATGAAAATTATTAGACATTAAGTGGTTTTAAGATTCACTTAACTATTATTTAATTTAAATTATTATTAATTCTCTAATAATTAATAATTAATTAAAATTTTTGACTTTTATTTATGTTTTAAATGATTTATAACAATAAATGTTATGATTTTTTTGAAAATGAGTTTTCATTTAAGCTCTAAAAATAAGCACCTCTTCATTGACTGGAGTATTTGAAAATTTCAATAACAAAATTGTGGAAATATTTTCAAATTTTAGTCGAAAAACACTGAATATTTTTATAGCAAATCTTTAATTTACAGTCAAATCCTGTTCTTTCATTTAAGGTGCAAAAGATTTTTCTGTTGACTAAAAAAAACATTTGTTTGCTTTGAATTTTAGGTACATTTCTTTTAATGAATAATTTTCAACATTAATATTACAATTAACTGATTCTCTTGTTTTGTATTTTTTAAATAACAGTACAAAAAGTTTTACAAAGAGCTGCCTTATATATAACATTATATAATATTTATATATATATTAATAATGAATAATAATAATTGATATATTTGACAAGGTTGTTTGTTTTTCCATTTTATATGACAGTTCAGTTTAATAATTATAATAAGATTTTGTTTTAATAACGATTTTTGTCTCTTATTGAGAGGTATTTTCATTTAAACCACAGACAAATCTGAAGGCTATTCGGCGATAAGTTTTTTTTACTCAATTTTTAATACACTTTTTAACTTTACTTGACATTAATTTCTTGGTAATTTGTTTCAAATATTGACTTAATTAATGTAATAAATTATAATGGCTTTTGTCAGATGGAAAGGGAGGAAAGGGTTTCTCTCTCAATTTTCAGTGATAATTAATGAGAGCCAAGAATAGAGTAATAATTAAAAAAGTGATTTTCTATTCAATAATAATAGTGTCGTCTCTTTTGAAGTGCGGCCAAAGATTTTTCAGACAAGAAATTAATCAAAATTTAGTGGAAGAGTTGTGAAGCACTGGTACTCAGGGATTAATTTTATGCTCCAATACTGCGATTCCAAACGAATCGGAAATAATCTTGCAATGAGTGTGAATGCAATTTGTCATAAAATAGCCTTATTTTTGGATGAAAATCAATTTAATTGGAATTTAATTTTGGCCTTAAATTTAACACTTAATGGCTTTTAATGAATTTAGGCTTAATCTTTTTGAACTTGGAAATGTCTTGGAATTAACCAGAGATGACCATGCTATCATAGTTATACTTTCTGAAAAAGGCGAATTTACCGGTGCTTTTGATTCTGGTCAACCCTGACATAAATGTTAACTTAATGATCAAATTAGTCATAAGTTTCTTCTATGAATTTGAAATAAGAAGTCATTAAAATGTATTTAAAATAGAATTATTGGAATGGTTTTGAAAATTGAAAAATGATCCTGACAACAAATTGGTGCGCTTTTGTTTTACTCCTCGATAAAAGTATTTTATAATTTTCTTTAGAAATAAAATGAAATTTAAAAGATTTATAGCAATCGCTTCCATTACTGGTTTTGAAGGCATAGCCGAACGTAAAATACATTTCACTTTACATTAGATTTTATTGAAATTTTTTATTCTTTTTCTTTTTGAGCCATATCTTCAGTGGCACCGAAAGAATCCGTTCCTTTACTTTACTTAAAGTCTATTTTTTTGAAGGTTTTTCGGGCAAAAAAAGGTCATAAAATTTCTGAAAGAAATGATTTTTGACTCAACTTTTATGAGTAGTTTTTTGTTAGACTTTTTATGTGTTATACTTTTGCACAAAAGTATTGCCTAAACTTCTTAATAAATAATTCAATATTTGAAACAAATCTGCGAAGAAAAGCATAACTAGTATTAAAGAGGAGAACATATTTTCTTTTCATAAAAGTAAAGGTAGACTCAGTTTAACAGAAAAGCGGTCAGAATTACAGCCATTGATTGCGAGAAAAATCAATAACGATATTAATGTTTAAAGAAATAGTCGTAAAAATCAATGAAACCAATGAACAAAAAATTTATGAATTTTCTCTATAATATATAGAATATATATTTATGTATTTGTTTTCAATAGATGTATATAAAAACAATAGATTGGCCAACAAATGCTCAAGATAAGTTTTATAAACAGTCTTTACTCATAAAATAAGAAACAGATCTAACGATAATTATTTTACAACAAATTGTTTTTTTGTCAAATATTTTTCATAATTATAATTATAAATGAATTAAATGTTTGAATGAAATACAAAGAAACCATTTTTTGGAAAATTTATTGAAAAAATTCAATTTGTCTTTTATGAAGAAGTTCTTGGGAAACATGACTATGAAATTCAAAATGTTCAAGGTACAAAATGCGTATCCATTATCATCAGAAGAGAGACTTAATTTTTGTATAAAATGTTTTTAATACAATTTAATCGGTAATCGAAGACAATTTCAATTCGATATTGTTTTTAATGGGCGAGAATAAACATGGTAAAAGGGAACATGGGTTCAAAATTTGGCTCATTTGCACTTTACGTTCATTTAATTCAGTGGTTTTGATGTTACGATCGATTCCTAAACTAAATTCAATGATAAATATTATTAGACTTTTCTTTCTCTAAACGTAATAAATAGCAAAGAAATGCTTTAATTAATAGATATTATTATTATTTTAATTACTGTTAATAACAATGATTCGAAAATTTCTCTTAATCTCTATTTATTCTGTTCTAAGATTACGAATATTCTGTGCTCTAAAGAATATTCCCCTAAAGATATGATCAGATATTTCCGTTTTTTTTCATTCTTCTCTTTTTTTCTTAATAATAATTCTTTGCTTTAATTTTAAAATTCTTTTGAAAATCATTTATATTTAACTTTGGGGTAGAAATTCAAACTTTTTGTTGAAAATTCAATTATATTCTTGTTATTTATTAGAAACGAATGAAAAATTGTTTAATAAAAAGAAAATGTTTTGTATAAAAAGGAAGAAAAACTATAAGAAAAGCCAAAAATCTATCTTAAAATCAATGATTTTCTTCAATAAATTACTTGTTGACTAAAATCTGTTGTTTTAAACATTAAATGGAAGTAAAATGACTTAAGAAATAAATTTCGGAACTCTTTTAATACAAGTCTTGAAGATTAATAATAAATAAATCGATAATAGTTTTAAGATATGTTTGGTTTTGTTGTTGTATTTTATAGACAAGACTTTTGATTATAATTTTATCTCAATTTCTATGAAAGATCTGAATTTCAAAGAAAATCTTGTAATTTGTTAACAAAATTTTTGAATTTGTGGTCAAACCTATGACTGAATAGAGATCTTGTGCTCAAATAAAATGAAGTAAAACCTATTGGATTTCCAATACAAATATTGGATGAATGAAATCATTAGTCTAACGACCCGTTTGTTTGACTGATTGCAGAGAAGAATATATTCTTTAGAAATCAAATTTCTTCCTTTACTGACGAGATATCTGTTCCCTCTTTGAATGTATCATATTTTTTGTGTGTGAATCAAATACAAGACATTCTTCTCTTCAATACTGTATTGAATGTTGAAATTGAATCAATAGAAAGGATATTCTGATTGGAATTCATCAGAATTACTGAGTCGTTGGCCACTGAATAACAATAAGTTTTTATATTCTTTTGTGTTATGTTTTGTAAAATAGTTTCATTTGTTTTGTTTGGAAAGTGGACTCACATACAGGCACAGGAAGTCGACCGACTCCTGAACTCATTTTTAGGATTCGTACTCTCATCAGAACTGACTGCCGAAAAGCTGGCGGTCGGGATATGGTCGCGGTTAGCAGCTCCGAGAGCCGGCATTGTGGACATACTCCGGTTACGGCCATAGAAGCCGACGTCAAAGTAAACCCGAATCGCGTTAAAGGCGTAGGTATTCATAGAACCCAATCTATTGCACTGAAAGGTCTGCTCCAAAGCCTTCTCCAAATTCCTTTCATCGCCGTCTTTGGCGAACACTTCCACCGTTTCGGCGCTCAGTAGCCGTGATTTGAACCTCTCCTCGACCTGTGAGGCCTCTTTGATCCAGTTATTGATGCGATGGTGAACGTCGTCCAACACATCCTGTTTGGTGCCCAGAAATATTTTGGAAGAAAGATATATTGGCGCCGGGGGTGGCGGACCAGATGAATGTTCCACTTCGGGCTCTAAAGGCTTAGTGTAGGCCACGCGAAGAATGTGCACATAATCACCATGCTCTGTGTGAGAACAGGCCCGGGTGTCCACTTTAGTTACTAAGGAAACAAATAAATAGATTTTAATGAAATAATTTTGGTTCAAATGTAAAGAAAATCTATTGAATTGAAAACAAGGAATGAATTCCAGAAAATCATTAATTATTTGTTTAATGAAATAATTGTTTGTTTTGAAAACAATTTCCATTCAAAACAATTGCGAAAATCTAATGAATTAAGGCTTAAATGTCTTTAAGATTGGACCAAATTTATTGATTCTCTTGGCTTTTATTTCATTGAATAATAAAAGTTTGAGAAGTGCTGTAAATAACTCTTAAATTAGTTGTTGTCTCCAACAGAAAATCATTTGAAAACAAGAAATAAAATCAGGGATCACCAAAGGGGGCATTACTCAAAATACCCCTTTAGGATAGAAAATTGGGCAAAGCACTCTTTACCTTAACCTAGCTAAATAAAACAATCATTTTATGCTAAAATAAGCCTGATAAATCAGAAGCCTCTTATTATCTAAAAGCCTTTTATATATAAAACAAGCGAGATATGATGACTTTCAGATGGACATCATGTTCATCTCTGGTCACTCCTGAATAAAATCTTGCAATTCTTTGTTGTTTTTCAAATCCTTTTGAGGGCTTAACCGAAATGAAAAAGTTTTCTTTATTTATTCATTGAACCAAACAAGCGCTTAATTAAGATAAATCCTGTGCTCTTTTCAGACAGCGCTTTGGTGTAACACATTTTGTTCTTCTTGTTTGGTTGCCTTCAATTTGAAGGCTCATACATACTATTGGTGTGCGACCCAAGTGCTCGACAAAATAAATCTCTAAATGAGATGAGGAAAAGGATTGACACAAATATTATGATTGAACTCTCAGATCGCAAAATAAGTGTGAAAATAGTCTTTTGATTCGAGAGTGCCTTTCATTGGAAAGACTGGTTCTATCTCTTTGTCTAAGCATTTGACGCTCCACTGGGCTGTCGTCGATAACTATACTCAAGAGTAAGAGAATATTTGGTCCGTCCATTGGTATCAGAGCTACCATTCCCTCAATCAATTCATGCATTTGTATGGATTTGACTTTGAGCTAATAAATTGGGCGGCAGTACCTATGGATGAGTCGCACATCCATATAATGTCAGTCACGGCAGACATTTGATAGTTAAAAACTAATAGACTTTTTTCGATCTATCATTTGATGTATACTTTGTGTGTCTATCCATTGGACAGAATATGAGAAATAAATGACAAAAATAGACTTTTATCGACAAAATTGGTTCCAACACTAAATTGAATGACATTTATCTCATGCTTTTCATTGACTATTATCTCGATTTCTGACAACAAATTAATATTAGTTTTGATAATTGATTAAGAAATATGTCATATAAATATTAAACTTGCAATAAATCAAAGTTATCTATCTATTTTTAGTCAAAAAGTTATTTTTAAAGATTAAGATTTTTTTCAAATTTCACAAATGAATTGATTTAAGTTTAGATATAATTAATTAAGACATCAATTAATTTAACACTAATAGTAAGTAATGATTATAATTGAAAATAAAATTGTTTTTAATCATAATCTGTGGCCAAACCTGAGTCCAAATGAAAAATAAATGTTCATTAATATATAGAAAATAATTAAATGAATAATAATTGATATTTGATTCAACGTTTAAACATATTGGGAAAGACACCAATTATAGGGACAGCCAATTGTTTCCTATTGCGTGAAACATTAAATGTTATAATCGATTATTTTTATTACAATTAGTGATGTCAAGCGGTTTTGATCAAATGAGCTTGAGCTTTTTTCAATCTAGGGTTTTTGCCTTGAATTTATTTTTATATCTGAATATCACAAATAATTTTGAAATTTCTTTTTGTTTAATTAAATTTATACTTGGTAAATTCTGATTAACGATTGGAAACGCTAAAGATCTTGGATAATTTGATTGATTAAATAAGTGAGAAATTGTAATGTCAAGGATGATATACTAGAATATGCACATATTTTATCTAGAGAACAGGAATTTCTTAATTTTCAACCTGCAAATTTGAGGCTCTGAATTGTGAGCAAGCTTGATCTTTCTGTAGAACTGATCGCGAGTTTATGTCAATACTAGTATCGAATAAAATACTTTTTGCCGTTTTTGTTGAACATTATTCGCTGATAAGTATTCGCTACTGTTTTACGTGAATTATAGTTTGAAAATTTTGATAACCATTTCTCACGACTACTGTATTTCACTCACAAATTAATACTGAATTCACAATCATTTGATTTTATCAAATAAAAGCTGTCAATAAATAATAAAATATTTATTAATCAAATTGAATAAAATGTGTGATTTTAAATCACTTAACTTAATTGCATTGTTTGCCTCATTTAACTTGGTGAAAGTTTTAATAACCTTTTTTATTAAATATTTAAACCTGGGCTAAAAATATCTCATTTTAAGTTGTTTTTGATCTCTAATCTTTTGGTTTAAAGCAAAAATGCTCATTATAACAATATTATGCAATAAATTTAAAGATGACCAAGGTTAGAGCTAAGGAAAACATTGTGAATGAATAATAAATTATACAGCTTATATTCTATGAATAGATAAATTGATCCATGTTATATTTGTAGAGAAATTGACTGTTGATTGTTTATCTAACTGTTTCTAACTGCACGAACCCTGATATAATTGAAAGTACGATCAATAAGCTCTTGTTAACATTGAAAGCATTGCATTTTAATGAGCCGTATAGAGGAGACGCCAGAGGAGAGGATTACACAAAATTAGATAATCAAATGTTTTTCTGATGAAAGTCTTATATCATTATCACATGAAAAGCAAAAATAGATTACTTTTTTGGTTAATAGATTTGTTTCAACAATGATTTTTCACCCATGTCTTCATTTTTCTTATTATTCTCTGAAGTCATTTCGTTTCGCACAGAATAATGTAAAAGAAATAATAATTCATTTTATTTTCTTAAGATATCTTCAATGAATGAAAGGATGAAAAATTCAATTTTTGTGGAGAGAGAGAGAGAGAGAGAGAGAGAGAGAGAGAGAGAGAGAGAGAGAGAGAGAGAGACTATAATGTAATTTGAAAATATTTTAATTGAAAACATTATATAGATTTCAATTTTCTTAGTTTTAAATACTTTTGAAGCAAATGAATAATTAGAGTCTTGAAAGTTAATCAAAGCCTAAGTTTGGCCAATAAATTGTCTTAATCTCGAAAACAGTTCAAAATACTCTTAAACCTATGTTCTTAGAACAGAAGGACTTAATTTCTACCGACTGTCCGGCCAATGAAATATTTGATGCCATTAACAGTTAATTTAATTTGATGTCAATGTCTAATATGGAGGTCTCTCTCACACAATAAGACATTCAGACATTAGTGGAGATACCCAATGAAAATACATCACTTTTATGGCTGTGCAGACCCTAAATGCCTGAAACATAAGACCTGACATTCAGTTTATAAATAGTTATACATTAGGTTTGAGTACACTTTAGTTTGTTTTTATTCTTATCCATTGAAACGAAATAATAGAAAAATGTTTTAAAAATTGCATAAAATTCAGATTTTACCAAATTTTACGTCAGAATCGAATTGAATTTTCAATTCTTCCTATTGAGTAAAGTCATCCAGGGATATAAACAAGCCTTTCATTCAATTTACATAATTTAACCGGGTATTTCTCGATAGCACTCATTTTAAGGTAATGTAATCTAGTAAATAGATTCAATTTCAGTTTTCTATCCAACAATTTCCAATATTGAAACTGATCCCAGCTCAATTGATAAAATGGAAATCAAGCAAAAACAACAAAAATTAAATTGAATCTTGGTTAAAAATAATCAATGATATTGTAAAGTGAGGCCTAGTTTATCTTGACAATTTAGAAATAAACTATTTGGAACTTTGAAATTACAAAAATAAACTAGTTAATAATTAGGTCTACTTTTACCTAAATTAAAGTGATTTGTACTTGATAAGAAAATGAAAAATAGCTGTGAATATAAAAATTACAGTTTTTAAAACTTATTCAAGTATTCCTTTGTGAGCACTTGGTAAAAAATAATAATACTTTCATCTTTTATCCTACATTCATAGATGAATTATACCATTATCATAAAATGAGCCATCATCAATTTTGCCATCAATTTTATTCTTTGGTGATAATAATAATAATAAAAGTGAGGCCAAAAAGACGAACAAAAATCAAAATATCAAAACCTAATGAATAAAAATTTGATTCTTTCATAGCTTTGAGAATCCTTTATATGAGAGAAGTTATGTTAATTTAGTTCACATCTCTGATCATTGAACACATTTATCACAAAATTATTCACACAATTCAAGTCAAAAGAATTATTATAGGATATTAAAAATCATAATAACAATAATGGATTATTATAATAACAAGCTGAATTATTGATGGCCACAAATTTCAAATATAAATTATTATTATTATTAATATTACGTAAAACTCTTATATTAAAGTAATTGTGATGTGAACTAAATGAGTGAAAAATGCAAATATTTTCAAAAGTTATTTGCAATGAAAAATTGGTTTTCATTAATAAAGGTTTATAGACTAAGGAACAGTGATTGCCAGTACCTAAGGGGGTATCACCAAACACCTATATGTTTTTGAAACTGATCCTATTCTTCCTTAGAATTTCTTTATTCATTTCTTTCATTTCTTTCATCCTTTGAAATAACAGACAATCCTTGCTCTTCTATATATCTTTTTTAAATGCTACCTTGGTATATCTAACTTATGTAAACCCTGGGCATCACTGATTAAATGCTGAACAACGAAATCATAAAATTAGTAGTGAATAGACTGTGCATCAGATTATTCATTAGTTTCAAGCAAATGAACAAATTTGCATAAAACCAATTGCACCTATAAAACAATGAAAACATCAATTTATGTTTGAAATTGACCATGCTCAAACAAAATAAGCACTTTCTTAAGATACAAGAATTTTGATGTCATTTTTCATTTTATATCTTTTGTTAAAAAATAGCAATAAATACATTGGTTTCAGTCATTTTTCAAAAGATATAGTTTAGTTTAAAAATTTATAATTCAACAAATGACAAATTGTCTCAGAAGCAATTACTTCATCTAGGCAAATTTACTTAAGTGATACTTTAAAAATTTATATAAATTGTTTGAACATGGTTAAATTATTATCATTAAAAATGTTGATAAATGAATAAAAGTTTTATTTTTAAAATATTAAATAAAGAATTGATTGTATTTGAAATTGAAAGGCAAGAACAGTTTGTTTTGTTTATTAATAGATGCCAGGCAAGTCAAAGTTGTAGATGACCCTCTTCCTTTCTGGGAAATATACTTGATTATCTCTCTGTAATTCCTGTTTCCTGTAATCTTGCTATAAATAGAACCAAAATACTAATACTCTGAGAAAATTAGTCTAAATTCAGATTAAATCTAACGAATGAACGAAAATACGAATCAAATTAATATTTATAATCCTTTTCGATGAATAAATCTATTCCTAATCTGATTCTCAGTGATAGCACTCACTCTTATTCTGTGCTTTTATATATATATATAACTTCAGGAAAAGTTATTTCATTCAATTAATTAATATTTGGTGTTCTTCTAAGAGATAGGATGTGCTGATCAGGTCTCATCTTAAGCCCGTTGTTCTTAGAGTTGAAAATGTGTGTCCAAAGAGTGTCTTAGAGTTCAATGTCTGGATTATTAACAGATATCGCAATTAAATTGAATATTAAGACTTAATGCGAGAAACGTGTCTTTTATTCATTAGAGGAGCGGTATATCATATTTGAAACAATAGCCGAGTGTTTATTGAATAATATTTTTTGAGTTAAGCCTTCGCACGGATTTTAGTCGAAAAATATATTTATTTCGATATATTATATACTCTTTTATTTATAAGAGCTATAGATCTATATATAAATTGTGTTATGAAATAAAAGGAGTGATCGAAATGGTTAAGTCATTTGGTGTAGAGGGAGAGAGGAATAACACTGATACCAGTGCTGATGTGTGGGTTTGGCCGTAATTTTCGCCCAAAAATTCATTTATTAACAGATCATTCTTTGAGTCCATATCCATAATAATGTTAATATCAGTGAAATTGATCTCCGGTTTACTCCTCCGTAAATACATTTTTATTCTTAGCAACGATCCAGTTATGAAATAACTAATATGTCTGTCCATCGCACAGCACAATGCAATGGATGACAGAATTGTTTTTCTATTCAAGAAGTCTCCGGCGAGTATTGATTTATGAATTTTTATCACAACTTTTATTAATTATATTTCGCAATCAATTCACTGAATATTTATTAAATGAATTGTTTTTTGAGCTCATATTCATATTTCACTGGTTTGAGGCTGTTTTTGAACTTGCTATTTAATTCAGAGAAAAAATCGATAATCGTCTGTTCTGTCTGTTCTGGATCATTAGTGGATATATCGGTGACTCTTTGAACTTAAAGAAGAATATTCTGTTCTGTAGTATAATAGTAGAAAAGAGTTGATATTTTAATGGGTGCACATCTATTGCATGAGCACAGCCTTTGGCATTGTATAGAGAGAATGAGAGCACGCATTCGGAAATGATATTTGAATTGTGAATAAATTACTTGAAAGACATTCTTTTGTGTCGATTCAATGTCTCCCAAACTCACAAATATTTTTTTCGCTCATATTTACAGAAAAATCTTCACATCATTTGAATATTTGGCAAAAAATATCTCTTTCTTAACAAATAAATGAAAATTTCTTCGGATATTAAGCGAAGGAATACTAGTTTATGAGATATGAGGCAAAAATACATATGATCAAGCTCATCTACATTTGCTTAAGTAATTAATGTGATTTTTCATTAGTTTATGGGACGAGAGAATTGAGGCCAAATTTTAAGGGAGATCAATTATCTGATGATGAATGATCCAGATGAAAATCAGAAGATATTTGCTTTATAATTCACCTTGGGAATACCTAAACATACAGAACCATTGATAAACAATATGAGAGAGAATAATAAATGTGGGGAATAATATTCTGGTCAGTTTTGATTGATTATACCGATGAACTTGTCATTAGGGGCAGGCAGTCAGTTATATAAGTTATTCAATCGCCGTTCGCTTAAAAGGAATGCCTCTATTTTTAGACATTTAATCAACAAAACACCCGATTTTGTGACTCCACTCTAATTAATAATTATATAAAAAAGTAATTCTAAACTGTATTATGTAATTTGAAATTCAATCTTTATTTTCGTAATATATTGACTAATCTTCAGTTCATCTATTAAAAGAAGAATTGTGGTAAAGAATAAGATCTATGGACTAACAGTTAGTCCATAACTCCAGTCTTAGAATAAATATATTTCAAAATAATATCCAATATTTGCATTCGTTTTCTTATATTTATTCTGTTATTCAAAGAGATTAGG
>JAQGCE010000251.1:0-14547 GCA_034699185.1 Eupelops torulosus
AAGTTCATTAAACCATTTGAATATTTAAATGAAAATTATTGAAATAAAAATGTTATTCAAATAAAAAACTAATAGTATTTTAAAAAATTGTTTTGAAAAATTTAAATGTTGACGAAATGACACATAAAGAAAAAATCTAGCAATTAATTATAAAATGACAAAACTTGAAGAAAAGATTCATCAAAAACAATGGAAAATAAATGTGAATATCAAGGACATTCTTCAAATTATGAAAGAGAAGACGTTTGTTGATAAGAATATTTGTAAACTAAGGGAAAGTAATTAAATTCATTATATCAATTAAAATTTGGCTAACAATTTCACGTGAAGGCGATGAGCAAGGTAGTGTTGAAATTTTTATTTTATTAAATTAAAGTTTTTTTTTCAATTTTATAGAAATTAGTTTATTTACAAAATTGTTTTAATTATAATTAGAATTAAGATCACATCTCCAGTATTAGAGGCTATGTTTAAACAACAGATGATACATCTTGATCATCACTTTTTTCATGTTTTCAAGATCTTTTCAAAATTTAATTGTTTAAAAGAAATTGCCTTCACAACAATTAACGGCTAGTCTGAAGCTATATTTATGTCCAAGTTTTAAGCCCTGTTAAGTTAATGGATAAATAAATGTGAATATCAAGGACATTCAATTTCAAGTTATTTAAGAGAAGAAGAATGTCGTTGAGAATACCTGTAAGTCCTGTTTAATAAATTGGATTCTCATTTATTTCAATTGATCAAAACTTTTTTTTCTTCAGTAAACGACCTTTTAATCGAAAAGGGTCTGGTTACATTAAATTAGATGTCATTCACTTTTTATATAAAACCATATGTACTCTAATTTCATAAAAATATTTTTCGGATAATAAGAACACATTTCAGTTCAAATTGAGTCCAAAGTTTGATTTTGTTACAACTAATCTAGTATAATCTCAATTCTAATAAATCACAATTCAATGAAAGGTTGGAAAAGAAATATCAAATAAATAGTCTATATTTAGTCAGTTTTTTGGCAATTCTTTAAACAAATTAAAGAAAAATATTCAATGTCTGTTTAAGGCTTAACTAATTATCAGAAGTTTATTCATTTCATTGACTTTTTTTTGTTTAAATGTCTTTTAATTACATATAATTTGGACTCAATTTTTTATTTTTATAGTAATAAGAGTATAATTGCTTCTAATATTTCGATCAATTAATTCAAGGCATCGAATGAAAGAATGTTTTTACAAATTCAATATTTATCCAGTCTTTAAGGGAATTAGTTTTTTCTCTCATTTAAATGACCTTTAATTTAGACCTTAATTAATTCATTGAGAAATCTCTTGCAATAATATTTTGATAAAATTGAGAATATTTTAAAAAGTGAGAGAGGCTATAAAAGAGAAATAAGATTAAAGCCCTATTTAGCCGATGTTCAAGATAAAAAAAAAGTTATTAAAAGTTAACTCTATAACCGATTCATTAAAAATATATTTTTAAAAATGTTATTTGCATTCAAAACAAAGATAAAGTATTTGAATAATTCTTTTGACAAAACAATATTTGTAGCGAAAAATGACCTCAAATTCAAGTCAGGTTTAGACCTGTTATACAATAAACATAAGAGGAACGCCTCAATTAATCAGCGCCTAACATAACAGAAAGCCATGAACTTTAAAAACACAAAGACTTCCTATTTTTTTGACTAAAAAAACGTTTTCTCAGAACTTATTTCAAAAAGATTTTAAAATTCGTTTAATTTTTTGCGTTCAACAATGAATAAAGTGAACATGCTACTTTTGGTCACATTCTTGTTCATAACTTTTGGTAAGAATTTTCAATAATTTTAAACTTTTTTTGTTGAAAATAATTTAATTTATTTGAAGTGAAATGTGAAGTTCCCTCTGAAGAGGAGAACTCTGGTAATAATGGTTTAGAGATAAAAGAGCGATCATTTCCTAATTCAATAAAAGACTGCATTCAGACTTGTCGTCGACTATTGTTTAGAGGGGACAGAGATCTAAACTATTGCATTGAGGGCTGTCGTATTAGAATATATAGAAAAATATATGAATGTGTTTATGACCAGTGCAATGAAAAAGGAAACGGAATTCCCACAAAGTTCAGTCGAGAACAATACCATCAATGCGTTTATTTATGTAAAGTTAAGCCAAAGATAAAGACAACGAAACGGCCCACAAATTGGCCCACAATCTCAACAACAATTGGAAGTACGTCAACAGGAAAGACCTCACAAGTGATGAAAGAGTCGTCAAAATTGCATTTCATTCCACTTGAATATCACTATTTCAATGATAAGAAGAAAAAGACAACAATTAGTTAAAATAGATCATGGTCTTCTCTATTATTCAAATGTCAATCAAATTATTTTTTATTGATTTAATATTCAAAACATTGACGTAAATGTAAATCAATTTAATCTCTAATAAAACCATAAATTTTCTCTAAAATCTAATTTTATGTCAATTCTGGAAAATTACAAAACTTTTTGTCACTTTTCAGGAAATAGACATTCAATAGAAATAAATGTCTTTTCAAAGGATTTCAAAAGATTTCAAAGGATTTCAGAGGAAATACTTCCGAAAAATAATAGCGGAAAACTGCAATTTTCTCAATAAAGCTTGTTAATGATCAAGGTATTTTAATCAATTGTCAATCAATTGAATTAACTTGAAATACACCTTGGTGATGACAAGTGTTGGGAAAATTAAAAATAAATGACTTTTCACTCATTTATTGATTGATTTATCGAAAAGATCTATAATTAAATGTTGATCGACACGATTGTTACAAAATAGGTGTTGCTTTCAATTGAAAAATAGTGTATTGTCTTTTCCATTCATAAATCATTATTTATAACATTTTATTTTTAGACTTTTAACTGCTTTTTATTTGTGGGAAATTTAAGTTTCAAACATTCAAATCATAAATCATTTTTCGATTTTATTACGAAATTTTGTGTCACTCTATCATAAAGTTATTGCAAACATTGATTTATAATTATTTTAGCCATTAATTAGTGGCAAATGTCATACATATTCTCTAAAAAAAATGTTTTTTTTTTTGATATTGAAATATGTTTTTGTAGTACTTAACACTATTAAGTCATTCACTTTCAATGATCTTTGAAATTCAATAATAAATTCAATAATTAGTGGTCAGCACTTATTCTGAGCACAAATCAACAAATTAGAGACAATTTTTTATAAATTTATCTTTAAATCAATTGATTTCGGATTTAAACCGGTTCTAAAGACTCTAATTTGTCTGAAATTAATGTGAATTATGTCATTCTGTGCTGACAGTCCATAGAACCAGTCCTTATAAAGACTCGTTTTCATTGGCTTTAAGCTCTCTTAGAAAAAGTGATTAAATGCTAAGAATCTTCGAAAGCAAATAAAAACCCTTTCAATGGTTTTGTCTTTAATGGTATTTAAAAGACTCGAAATGTTTCACAAAATTTTCTAAAAATTTAAAAGTTATCTAATTTTCAATAAAAATGTTTTTAAAATTGATTTTATTTTTGTTTTTATTCAATAAAATTGAAAGTTTGTCACAAAATTGGTTTCAATTGATTCAAAATTTTAATAAATATGAATCAAAACATATTGAAAACGACATCAAATTTGTTGAAAATATTTACAATTCTTCTCAAATATCTTTGAATTGTCATAAAAGTGTTTCACAAACTTTGAATGCCTTAAAAAGATTTGAGGTATTCGCTTATCAAATGTACGACTCTTGGCCTCCATTCCCTCCACAGGCCATTCTTGAGGGAACTGTCAGTAGTTTTGGTGATTATGACCAGTGTTTGGCTATTACTCCAAATCAAGTGATCGGAAGTCCTCAATATTGCTTAATAACATTGAAAGTTCCGTTACCACAACCAAAAACAGTTCACATTAATGTCAACCATAAAGTGGACAATATTTTACCCGAATATCTGTCGAGTAATAAGAGTTTTGAACACTTTTTCCACAAATTGGCAGAAAATGCAATATTTTTTCATTTAATGCCAATAAAAGTTGGTTTATGTCTTCCCAATAAATGTCAATCAAATGATATTAAAGTTTTGGTCGAAAAAGGTTTGAAAAATTAAATTATTATTATTTGAAGAAAAAAAACTAATATTTATTTTAAAAGCGTTTGAAAATTCTGGACTTCTTTTGGAAAATATTGATTGCAATACAAAAAGTGAATCTCATTTGAATAAAATGCAAATCATTGCTTTGTTAGTTAATTCATTAATTGTTTAATTCGTTTTTGTTAATCATTTTTCTCTTTTTTTTCAGTTTAATTGTTGTTATTTTCATAATATTCTCAATAATCGGAACTTTTTTCAATAATATTAAAAGTGAGTAAAAAAACAAAGAAAACAATTGAATTAAAAATGAATTGAATTTTCAGATCCAAAATATAAAAGATTTTTTAAATCTTTTTCATTGAAATTAAACTCAATTGAAATGATGTCCACAAATTCAAAGCCAGAGCTTTCATCTATTGATGGTTTAAGAGTTTTGACAATGATTTACATAATTGTCGCTCATATAACAGAATACACTGATTGGTCGCTTTACAGTTAAGCAATAATCAAATATAAATCAATTAATTGAATCTTCTTTTCAGAGGAAACTTTTAAAATAAAGACATTAATGAGTGAGTGGCAGAACATTCCTTTGACTAAAGTCCATACTTTCGTTGAAACATTTTTTCTCTTCAGGTAATTAACCTTTAAATTTATTCACTGCTTTAGGAAATAAATTCTTTGACATTTTTAATATTGATTTTTAATAATGATTTTTTGGGTCAAAACAGTGGACTTTTGGCCACTTATACGACACTAAAGCAGACAAAAGGAGATTTGAAGAATTTTAACGCAATTTCTTATATATTTCTAAGAATTTTACGTTTTTTGCCACTTTTGACAATATATTTATTTACAACAACTTTGGTTCCACTCATTAATTCGGGCCCTTTTTGGAACCAATTTTGGAAAGAAAGGATTGGACAGTGTTATGATAATTGGTGGAAAAACTTACTTTTTATCCACAATTTCTCTGATCCTAAAAATATGGTAAACTTGTTATTGAATTTTGGATATAATAATTGGTTTATTTGTTGTTCAGTGCATTGGATCCACCTGGTTCATATCAGCAGACATGCAGATGCATGTGATGTCATTGGTGGTGATTGTGGCTCTTCTTAAGAGACCAACTCTTGGATTTGTCATCAATTCAATTATGATTTTAATATTCAGTTTAATAACAGCTTTTTTAATAATAGTGTTTGACTTCTCTGCGGGAAGAGTCAGCACTCAATTCGGAGAATACTTTATGTTTGACTTCTTGACAGTTGTCTATTGGAAGCCATGGCCACATGCAATCGTTTACTTCATTGGAATGGCTTTCGGTTATCTCTTATATAAGAGACGTTCAATTATTCTGAGCAAAGTATTCTGATCAGATGAGATAACAATAGTATTTGAATTTGAATTTTGAATTTCAGAACAAAAGACGTTTGATTTGGTTCTCAATTATATTCACTTATATTCTCTGTATTTATGACACTTATTATTGGAGTTCAGGCGCTCCAAACAATCGATGGATTTCTGCGTTATTATTGCCCTCAACCAGAATCTTATGGTCTTTAAGCACTTCAGCCATCGTTTGGATGTGTGTTTCTGGCAATGGAGGACTAGTAGAGAGATTCCTATCGTGGAGTGCATTCACACCACTTTCCAGACTTAATTATACGGTCTATTTGACTCACATATGGATAACTTGGTCTTATTGGGCGTCTAGACGTCAATTAACTGAATTATTTCCTTCAAATATATTCTTATTAAGCGTTTATTCAATATTTTTCTCATATTTTTTTGGATTTATTTTTTCCCTTATTTTTGAAAAACCGTTAATTTTGTTTCAATTATATATCAAATCAAAACTATTTGCAAAACAAAACGTGACAACAATTAACAACAAACAACACATTATTTTAAACGTTAAATAAAAATAATATTTTAATTATTTTAAGAATTTTTAATATTTCCGAACAAAAAAATATATTTATTGATAATTCAATTTTTATTTATTTTTCTTTCAATTCATCTCAGATTTGGACACTTTTTCAAATTTCAAATAAGAGATTCACAAGGTTCTAGAGGTTCTTGCAAAAATTTTGAGTATTTTATAGTTTTTATTGCATTTTTAGGCCTAAATATTTAAACTTTAGGATATTTTGAAATACCTTTCAAATCCTTTTCAAATTAATTTTATGATCTTTTATTAAACCCTTTGAAATGCTTTTGAAACTCTTATATAAATGCAGGCATTGATGGGCAACAATGGATTTTCAGTCAGATAAATGGGTTTAACAATGAAATTATTGCATTTCGCTCTAATAATAGAGGTTTTTCATCATAAATAAGGTTATTTTCAATTAATTACCTTAATTTTCAATAAAATGTTGAAAATTTGATTTTAATAATGAACTTTTTCAAATTTCCAATAATTTTATAAAAATTGACAAAAAAATGCCACAATTTTTTCCTCTCGCTAGAGGGGGGAAGGGGTTTCATGATTTTCCGGTTCAAGGGGGATTTCAGCATTATCCCCCTTGGTCATCACTGTATAAATGGTAGTTGAGTTCATTATGTCGTTAATCAATATATTGATAGGCAGTCCTCTGGAACTGTTTGGACAAACATTGGAATCTGAGTTTTTCTTTTAATGACAAATACTGGAGAATCTCTTCACACAAATACTATCAGTAAATGAGTTTCTGTTGTTTTCAATTTTTCTATTTGAAGACATTTTCAGATAATTATTAAATTAAAATAAAAAACTGAAAAACAATTTGAAAAAAACTTTTTCTTCAACTTTATTATAGTTTAACAAAGATTTGAATAGTTTTGTGTTTAAAACTAAAATGAAAGCCAATAGAGAAAGTTTAGGAAAGGCTTTCAATTAAAGGACAGTTCAATCAGTATTTTTGGCCATAATACATACACAGACTGATCGACTTATGAGAGGTGATCACTAATAAACTGAATTATTTTTAAATTATTAATAAAATGTAAATTAATTTAAGTTTATTATTAATGAATAGAAAATATTTCTTCCATTTTATAATCAAAAATTAATTTTCCGAAGTCTTGAGATTTTGATAATTAGATACTTTAGAGGTATTTGTGTACAAAGAAATGTTCTTATCTTCTCTGTGGAAACAAGTCTATGCAATTACAACCAGAGGCCCAAAATCCCCCTACCTAACCCCTAAATTCCAAAAATTTTAGAAATCCCCCCCCCCCCAAAGGAACCCTTCGTAAGTCATTGAGTAAATGTTAAAACATTTGAATATGTTTTGAGACCCGATTGGAGACCAAATAATAGAGCAAAGAGAGAGAGCGAGAGACCAGAAGAGAGTTGGAATGTAATGTGATATTTGAAATAAAGTTGTGAACGTGACTTTAACTGACTTTAATGTAATTTTATTTAAATATTTGGTTTCACTGTGAAAGTGAACTTTGAGTGAACGTGACTTTCGATGGCTTTGAAACCAAAACCGTTTGAAAAGGAGTTTCCGTTAAAAGAATTGAATTCATTGCAAGACTTCGAGAGAGATCTCGTGTTATTTCATTTGTTTCGTTTCTCTCCAGTTTCGACTCTTTTTCCAGGAATTCAACGAATTTTTGTGAAAGACTTTTCACTTCTTTTTCTTCTTCTTCTTCTTCTTTGGCTCTCTTCTTGCGTGTGAGAGAGACTCCACTCTTTTGCATTTCCTGTTCGTTGAAATCGAGAATTCGGGCCAAAAGTCGTTTCACTTCTTGTTTTTGTAGTTCTGGAGCCGAAAAGTATCCGAAAACGAGACTTTTGATGATTTGTTTGTCGACTTTTGAATCCGAAGTGTTTTTCACGTCATTCAACTCTTGTCTTAATTGACCAATGAGCGTTGAGTTCCTTAAAGCTGGGATAAGGCGTGTTTAAGGTGAGACATTGAGGGCCAATCAGTTTGGTTGCAATTGATGACGTAAACAAAGAGTTGTTACATCACATACTGACGTCATACACAATAAGCCAGTACCTGATGTAATACTCATCGCTTACGACAGATGGCGTTAGAAGATATTGAGTGACGTCAGTCGGATCTCACGTGATAACCTGAGCTCCTAGGGAATCTCCCAGAGTTACCAGATGAGATTGGACCACGCCCTCATAGTAAGAGGAAGGCCGCTCACCCTCCGCTTTCAATGAAGAGATTTGAGTCTCTTTTTGGTCCAAAGACTCTGAAATACGATGCGCCGCACCCAAAGCCTCTACAGTGTTGGCCACGCGCTCCTCTTCTGCTCTCAACAGATCGAAAGCCTCTTTTGTTTTCTCTTTTTCTTCGAATAAGAGTTTCGAGAATTTCGATTCAATTTTCACTATTTTTCGTTCGTTTTCTTTCAGACGAGAATACAATCAATAAATACAATAATAATAATAATACTCTATTTGTTGAATACCTTTTTGAATTTGTTCGATAACGAGCTGTAGATTTGCAATTGAAGCCGAATACGTGTGAACTCTGTCTTCAAGTGTTGAACATTCGTTTCTCGCGATATCTCTTTCGGTTAAAAGAGTTCTGAAAAGCAAATCAAAAACCTAAAGCTCTCCTATTGGTCTCTCACCTCATTTGTTGATCTCTTTGTCTTTGTCTTTGAATCTCGTGTTGCAATTGTTGGCATTTCTCTTCCAACTTCTCTTCTCTGTCTCGCGATTCCAACAATTCTTTGGTATATTCTTCTTCAACTCTAAGCAAATGATTTCTGAGTCGTTGTATTTGTTGTTCTTCTCTCTCTTGGGTGTCGTCTTTGCCGTCTTTGCCGTCTGGAGGCTGTCTTTCAAATGATTTCAAAATTCTCTCTAATTCTCTGATTTTCTCTTCTTTTTGAGTCAACTCTCGTTCTAACTATGAATACTCTAATATAATGAAACACCTGTGCGCTCAACAAACGTCTCTCACCTCAACTCTCGCTGCGTCTGACTGTAATTGGAGAAAAGGAAGTCCAAAGTCTAATAACAGTCACTAAAGTAGAGTCACTCTACTATTCTTTAGGCTTTACCTGAGTGGCCAGAGCACGGAAATGGTCTCTGTCGGCCGTCGTCTTCTCAATCTAAATAAATGAGTATTTGTTTTAAGGGCGTCTCTAATACACTAATAGCTCTCCCATTGGCTGCTCCCCCGCAATCGCATTGTTTGCCACCCGCTGCCCATCCCCTTATGTCAACAATTGCCTAATCACGTGAATGACTGGCATTTATTGAGTTTATCGCCTTTTTAAGGGTGTGGTAACAATTGCGGAGTCACGCTCTGTCGAAGTTACCTGAGACACCATTTCCGCTTCTGGTCTTCCGAACTCCGCTTCACTTCTGGTGTCCACCAAAACAGTGGTCTCTTCATCCAAGAGGATCTTCTTGGCCATTGAAGAGAGGGATTGGTTGAGATTTGTTGAAATGTTTTTAAACATAATTGAAAACAATATTTGAAAACAAATTGAAAGAAACGTCTGTTTGTGAGACGACAGCGACGACGACAGCAGTGGAAAGCAGTGGAGAGCTGTAGAGACATCTGGCGGTCATTGAATTGAATTGAACTCTGATTTATTGCTATTAATTAATAATAATTTAAATAAAATTAAAAACAAATAAAAAACAAAAAAATTATCGAAAAAAACGTTTTCTTCGCTCTGAGAGTCTCTCGAGAGTTGGAGAGGGCGGCGAAGAGGGGCTCCAAGGCCAAATATGACTAGAGTTGAGTTCGGGCACAGAATGACTGAGTAGAGCCAACACTCTTCTGGCTTTGAGTTCGGGCAAAGAGATCCACTTTTGAGGAACGCTTTGTTTCTCTTCTTTCGTCTCTTCTTTGAAGCGAATGTCAGTTAAAGACATTGTTTGGAATCCGAGACAGTGTTTGACAATCGGATAAGTATTTGAATCGAAACACACTTTTCTCTTCTCTTCCTTTCCGTCGTTGTCGTCGTCGTCGTTGTCGTCGTCTTCTTCCGCATTATAGACAACACTCTTCTCAAAGAAATTCCTGAAAAATAAAACTCTTTTAAAACGTTTCGTGACTTTTCGTGACTCACGAAACACAGTATTGCGTGACATTGCGTTTATCACGTGCAGTGGCCGGTCTCAAAGACAGTTCTTCTGCACATGCGTTCATCTGAGTGACGAGAGAATAGTCTTTTGCCGTCTTTTGAGTGACTTTTGAATCAAATTTCGTTTCTTTTATTTCTTTTTTTTCCTCTTTTTTCACAGAATTTTGATTTTGATGAAGAGCTGCGGCAGAGACGACAACTTGACGATTATTGTTGTCCGAATAGTAGCCCACACTAGTCTCATCTTGGCCATCCTGAGTGTTTTGGCGCATCAGCTCCCAATCGTAAGGATCTTCTTGGCGTATATTCCTTCTTCTGATCGATCGATCGAAGATTGCGTTCCTTTTTAAACAACAATAAGATTGGAATTGAATTGAATTTTTATACTAACAAAAGGGCATAATTGGGAGCATCCGAGTAAGTGAGTGACTCGATGTGTTCCAACAATTGTCTGAAATCTTGTGGTAAATGTTTGAGAAGCGTTTTGTGATCGAATTGAGCCTTCATTTGGCCAACAGAGTCCTTGTCTTTAATCTTCCTCCATGGCAATTGGCCATTAACCATTTCTACGAGAACATAGAAGAGTGACCAGAGATCATCGTGTCGTCCCATTTCCTTATTCTTGTGTGCGTTAATCGAAGCGTATCTAACTGTTCCTCTAAAACCTGTCAATCATTAGATTAGAGGCGGAACCCAAAAGAAGAGAGAGTTAGAAGCGTTAGTCGCGTAGCCTTTGATTACCCATAGAAGAGCAAATACCTGCTGCCACGCGCGGAGGTCTCACTTCAGAAGTGTTGGAAATAATGTATTGTCGCGCGAGTCCAAAGTCCAGCATAAACACTCTTTTGCTCGTGGCCTCGTTTCGGCCAATCGCGAAATTCGATGGTTTGATATCTCTGTGAAGGAATCCAATCGCGTGAATCGATTGAATGCATGAAAGGATTTGTTGACAGAGTCTGAGAGCCGTTGAGAGCGAGAAAGCGGGCTTTTGGTTCACGTGACACACTGAGCGTCGCAACTCCGCGAGATTCTTGCCCAATAGTGTCATTACGCAATAATTGAATCTCTCGTTGCGCCCGCAGCCAATAAAACGACAAACGCTTTGAGTTTGATTTTGAAGTTTCTTAAGAACAGCAACTTCCATTTTAAGAACTTGTTTCTGTTGTCCCGTGCTCTCAACTTTCAAAGCAACCAATTGCTGTGAATGCAAATCAAGACATTCGAATATCTCTCCAAAGCCGCCCCCACCCAACCTCCTGACAACACGCCAACGCTCTTTGACCACATGACCAGGTGATAACAACGATGTTTGTGTTTTTGGATTCTCATTTGGATCCATTCTTGAGATCACCAACGATCATGACGTCAGAGATAGTCATGTGATAGAAGGAGCGCGCACACTCAGTAAGAGCCACGTCATTCATATTGTTTCTACGAAAATGAATCCCGAATAGTAAGTCTCGAGACTTTGAATTAATTTGAATTTGAATTTGGATTTTGTTTTTAGCGATTATTTGTTTAAGCTTTTGTTGATTGGCGACAGTGGCGTCGGAAAGAGTTGTCTTTTGCTTCGTTTCGCTGACGACACTTACACTGAAAGCTATATCTCGACGATTGGCGTCGACTTTAAGATCAGAACAATAGAATTGGACGGAAAGACAATCAAACTTCAGGTAATCATAAGAAGAATAATAATAATCTTATAGTAGTTAAGACATTGATTTAACGCCAGATTTGGGACACTGCGGGACAAGAGCGCTTCCGAACGATCACTTCTTCGTATTATAGGGGCGCTCATGGCATTATTGTTGTCTACGATGTGACAGATTTGGAATCTTTCAATAATGTGAAGCAATGGTTACACGAAATCGATAGATACGCGTGCGATAATGTCAACAAACTTCTTGTGGGAAATAAATGCGATTTAAGTGCGAAAAAAGTTGTCGAATACGCAGCCGCTAAGGAATTCGCTGAAAATCTCGGTAAGAGAGTGAGAGTAATGTCTTATTCTTATTGTCTCTTTTCCGGATAGGAATTCCCTTTTTGGAGACGTCGGCGAA
The DNA here is from genome assembly GCA_034699185.1 of Eupelops torulosus. Taxonomy (NCBI): domain Eukaryota; kingdom Metazoa; phylum Arthropoda; class Arachnida; order Sarcoptiformes; family Phenopelopidae; genus Eupelops; species Eupelops torulosus. The sequence goes on from JAQGCE010000251.1 coordinate 12,211, forward strand.
GAACGCGACAAATGTTGAGCAGGCATTCTTGACAATGGCCGCAGAGATCAAACAGCGAATGGGACCCGTGAGTCACGCGCCTCAGCCAGGACAGACCATTAGTCCAGGACAAACGACTTCTGTGCAGCAAAAGTCTTCGGGCTGTTGTTAGAGACATTCCTTGAGCTCCTGTTTGTAGTCACACCCCTTTCCCTTCTCTTCTTTAATGTGTTTTCCTTTCAATTAAAGTAATGTTTTATATTATAATAATAAAAAGACGTAATTAATGAATGTATGAGTGAATGAAAGACAGGAAATAAAAGACAAAAACATTTATTTATTTTTAATTTTGTTTTTAATATGAATTCAAATAACAATTATTCCGATATTTTGAGACTCCGTTCGCATGAATTCTATTCAAATGTCTTAAATTCCAATGATTTGCGACACTTGACGTCTCAGACGACGACAGCGACGACAGCCGTCAATCAAAACCATAATTGGTTGCAAATGTCGCGCGACTTCCAGCCTATCCTTAGATCTAATTCTTCGCTAAGTTTGGACCAAAAGCGTGCAAACAATTCAAACAACTTTTTGAATTCAAATTCTATTGATTTCAAAGACTTTCAAGAATTGAGAGAATGTCGGAGCGACAGAACGACAGCGACGACGACGGCCTCCTCAACGACCACAACCACCAAATCCATGTCTTCCACTTCTTCTTCAAAGAGCTCAAAGACTGTGGCGGCGAAAAAGAGTCGAACCATTGGTTCCATTCAATCGCTGTCCATAAGTAACGAAAATTTATCGAAAATTCATCCAAAAAGTAATCAAAAATCAAAAACAAAATCCCTTTTCTTCAAAACCAAAACCAATGAGTCTTCGAGTGAGTCATCAAAAAGCGATCCGTTGACCGAAGAAACAGAAAGAAGACGACGTTTGCGACAACTTTTCATTCATTATGACATTCAATCTGCGCTCAGTTTAGACGAACTCTTTGTCGACGACCCGAAGACGACTGCAACGATGACGACGACGACGGCAGAGGCATCCGTCAAAAGTGAAGACGACTTTGAAAATGAATTCAATTCAAACTCTTTGTTAGGATTTTCACCGAATTTCAGAAATGAGTAAAAAATTTCTCTTTTTTTTCGGAAAATTTTAAAAATTGTTTTTCTCTTAGAATTGGAAAAGAATTGGTTTATTGCCTTCAATTGACTCAAGAGAACAGCGACAACACTAACGACAACCGACGACAACAACGCACTCGACGTCCCACTCATTGTCCTTCGTTGGCGCGTCAATTGTCGTGTTTGTCGTCATTCGACATGAGTTCAGATTCGAGTCAATCATCACTTGTTTCGCCAAATATTTGTTGTTTTTCTTCAGAATTCTCAGAAAACGTTTTGGAATCAGATTTCGGACAAAATTATTATCGAAAATATTTTTACGGCTTTTCTCATCAAAACTGGTTTCACGTGAAAGACAATAATGCGATCGCTTTGAGTCTGAGAAAGGATTCAAAAGACTTAAAGAAATTGCGCGTAATCTTAAGGACTTCCAATTGTTTGAAGTCTTTGAAAGGCTTTTTGAATTTGAATCCAACGGAATTGAGTTTAAAATCTGTTTTCCAATTATTGGTTCCTTCGCTAATCCAATCAGAGTTGAGATTAGGTTTGGATTCAAAGAGCGATGAAATGCTCTTAAAATTCGACGAATTATTGGAAAACCATTTCTTCAAAATCGGAGTTCTTTATTCACGTGACTCTCAATCAACAGAAGAAGACTTTTATAATAATAAAGACATTTTGGACAAAGATTTCGAAGAATTCCTTTCTATTATTGGTCAACGCGTGAGACTTAAAGGCTATAAAGGCTTTCGAGGAGGTCTTGACGTCACAACAGACACAACAGGACTCTTTGCGCGCTCAACCACTTTCCGCAATAATGAGATCATTTATCACGTGATGTCTGAATTGCCGTTCAGTGCGAATAATAGACAACAGTTACTGCGCAAGCGTCACATCGGAAATGACATTGTTACAATTGTCTTCCAATCGAAGAGATTTAGAGGAAAACCATTTAATCCTCTTTCAATTAGATCTCATTTTCAACACGTGTTTCTCATTGTTAGACCGCATCATAACGGCTATAGAGTTGCAATAGCCAGACACAAAGACGTTCCCGCTTTCGGTCCTCCCGTAAAAGCCTTTTATCGCAAGGAAGAGCTCAGAGACTTCCTATTGGCCAAAGTGGTCAATGCAGAGAACGCGTGCCACAAATGCGCCAAATTCAAGCAAATGGCTCTTCGCACGCGCTTTGAATATCTGAACGACTTGTATAAGAATTATACGACTT
>JAQGCE010000252.1:0-14533 GCA_034699185.1 Eupelops torulosus
ACCATCAGCACTTTTTTTAGAATTTTATCTTGAAATATATGTTGGATTCTTACTAAACTTTGCAAGGATATCAATCTGCCCAATGGCACTTCCAACGGTTCCATCGTAAGCTTAAGTAATATTTTTCTCAAAAAGTGAAATGATATAGAATATGAATAATAGGGAAAGGTATTTATAATAATTAATGTTAAAAATGTGATTTATCATGATTAATTTCAGGCAATATATTATATTCGTTCTAAAAATAAAATGATTTTGTTGTCGAGTAATCGGAACCAAACAGTAATTAAAAGATAAAATATCAAAGAATTCGCCAAAAATATAATTGCATTCATTTTAAGAATAATTTTAATAATTAATTAAAAATTGAATAAATTTTGTCAAAACATGATTTGTTTCACCTTTTCTTCGATTATCTCTAAAATCAAATATTTATTACAAAATAATAATCAATAAATAAATGGCTTTGAATTGAAAGATGAGACGTTAGCCTAACAAGAGATGGATTGTTTTCAATTAAATTTTAAATAATCCAGATGACTATCCACTCAATTCGGATTTAATCTTTTTTATGATTAGAAAGTGAAAGCAATATTTTGTTCCTTGAAATTCAATTTTCATTCAATCGATTCTTTGATTAAAAAATCAAAGAATTTTACGAATAATTTATTTACAAAAATATTTGAAATTTCATAAGAAATTAATTACTAACGAAAAGCAATGGACCAGACTTTTACTACATGTGAACAGAATGTGATACCTATCCTAAGAATTGGTTTTAAATGTCTATTTTTGGATACATTTGATTAACAAAATCAACAGTAAATTAATTGTTTTCAGTTCTTAGGCTTTTGGCAAATTATTTTGGTTAAAGAGTCTGAGACTTTTAATCACTTAAGTTAATGATTAAATTCAATCATAAGAGCTATCATTCGATGGATAAACACATCGATTGCATCAATTAATTACAAGATATTAATAAAAATATATTTTGAGTCAAATATTTTTCAATTCAATAACAAATTAGAGATAATTTGTTTGAAAAACAGACTCACGATCTGAGCGAAGAATTATCCGTTTGTATGACTTCTGCTTATTTCACAATCGAGTCATTTGATTGAAATTATTGTCAATTAATTTGTTTATGAAATACACTTCGAAAAAAATAATTATTTTTAAAATTTCTTCAACATTTAAATCACTCTAAAAATAACATCAAATTAAAGGTTCGCAACACTATTACGTCTGACAACTTGATAACAAAAATATATAAAATTCACTTTGTTATACTAATTTGAATTTTGAGATTTTCCAAGAGAACAAGCTCACTTTTCTCAATTACAACCCTATTTGTAATAAAAAACTATAAAACTCGAAATAATTTAAATAAATTTGAGTCAAAATAAGACTTAAATTCTGTTTATTTATTGATTATAATCTGATTAGAGATTTGTTTTTTATGGTGAATATGAGGTAACCCCTGGCGACAGCTCTTTTCCCATAAAAGCATAAGTATTCAAGAATAAGATTGAAAATTCTAAAATCAACTTCATTAACATAGCCTAATATTAAGCTTTTTTCAATTTAACAAGCTTATTTAATTACAAAAGAGAGAAAACTTGTAAAAAATTATTCTTATCTTATTATTTGAGTTTTTTTTAAATTTTTATAATTTTATTGAATTTTAATAAAATGATTGACAAAAATATATAAAAAGGAGAGAATATTATCTCCGATATCGATATCTCTTGAAATGAAACCAAAGCTGAAGAATATTATTGTGGAACTGACTCCGGAAACCACTTTTATAGGAGTAATTCCATTCTCTGTTCACTATTTTGAAGCAAATGTCTTCATAGGGAGGACCAGAACTGAAACGAATGTATGCAAAATCTCTATTATCAGGACAGGGAGTTATTTTGAATGTCGGTGTTTTAGACTTATCAATCAAATCCGGATAGAATATATTGAATTTATATCCTTGCACAACTTTAGGGGGAGGGTTATCCACATCGTAATGGGTTTGATTGTATTTATTCCATTCAAATCCTGTGTGAACTCTATTGAAATAACGAGGCTTTCGGGGCCGGTATTTGTCTGACCACGAATACATTTTGTCGATCTTTTTAATCTCTTCTTCGACACTGAAGACGGCCTCATCATTAGTCATACCTTTTCGGGCCTCTCTTTCGAAGGCAGCCTCCTCTGCAGTCAGAGCCAATCTTTTTTGTTTTTGATTGGCCTCTGCTCTCAAGACTTGATTCCTTTGAATTTCTAATTGTTTGACGTCGTCTTCGATAACTGTTATCAAAATTCCCGATTCTATTTCAGATATTGACAGCAATTTAGGTGAGTATTGAACCGATTGATAGTCTTCCACACATTTAATGGTCGGATCCATTTGTTCCGATATTTCTTCAGTCTGCTCCTCAGGTTTGGTATCGTCTGTAAGAGCACTAACTGTCGGTTCTTTCTCTTCAGGTTCAATATTTGTTTCAGTGATTGGAAACAATGGTTTATTCGAATCTTTTTCAACATTCATCTTAAGGTTTTGGTCGTTAATCATTCGATTGGATCTTCTGATGAGGTTCTGTTCGTGCATTTCCTTTAATCGAGCTCTGGATATGTGTGCCTTAAGTCTAGAGTGTAATGTCTCCCAATACCCGATATCTATTCCCTCCTCATTCGACCGAATTTTAGTCTCAATTTGTGTTTTTAAAGCCTGAAGTTCTGACGGAGTCTTACCGTTGAAGATCTGCAACACTTCGTGAGTGACGGCAGGATTAATACCTTCCCTGTTTTCGACTGCGTTTTTGGACTGTGCTTTCCTTAATTTGTATAACTCGTCTTCGACTATAATCTGTAAGTCTTTCCAATACTCTAAGTTGTTGTCACTGTCGAGAGTCATATAGACTTTGATATCTTCGGCCAAATCTTCCAAATCACTGATTCGGAGTCCATTCAGATAATAGTAGGGCTCAAAAGTTTCGGCAACCATTTGATCGGTTTTGTTAGTGTCCTCATCGGCGCCGATATCGTCTCCAAAAGCGTTGATATAACGGGCCAATAGATCAATAGGTTTAGCCCTTCCCTCTTTGATTCTGAGTTTGGATCTGAGTTTTGCTTGTTTCAGATGGAAGTGGTCCTCTTGTTTTTCCCACTCTTTGAACTGTTCCGCCTCCTTTTCCCTCTGTTGTCGAGAGACTTCTTCAGTTCGGGCCTCCATTTCGCGTTCGCGTTCCTGACGCCTTTGTTTGACTTTTTCGAGTTCTCTCTTCGTTTCCTCCATTTTTAATCTATTCATTCGCGCGATTTCTTCTTCGCTGATATTTTTGAGACCCATTTTCTCATATTTTTTCTTCCAATTGAAAGTCATGTGAAGGTTTGCGTCACCGAAAGGGTTGTCAGCGTTGGTATATCCCATATACTCTTCATCCCAACCCATTTTAAGCTTACGTTTTCGTTCTTTTGCCTCTTTCTTTGCTAATCGACGCAATCGTTTTTCTTCGGGAGTTTCTAAAGCCTTCAAAATCTCTTTCTGTCGTCTTTTCTCTGCTTTGAATCGTTGTTTGATTTTATCCTTTTGTTGCAAAACTTCCATTTGATTTGAGGCCACTTTTTCGGCAATTAATACCTTCTTTTGTTTTGTCTCTTCATCTGAGCTCTCACTGGAAGACAGTTCCATCAGTTCACGCGATAAACTTCCCGCAGAACTGGTGTCACTCGAAGACGAATCTCTGGATTTGCGCCGCCTTTTGGACTTCGATGAACTTCTGCTCCGTTTATCTCTTCTATTTCTTTGTGAGTCATTTCTTTCCTTATGTCTACTTCTGTGATAATCCTTTGGATCCCTTCGATGTTCGTCTTTTCGATCTCTTCTCTCTTTGCGATCGCGATTTGGATCTGATTTTGACGACTGTTTTAAATATTTGTCTGAATGTCTATCACTTCCACGTCTGTCATAATAGTCTTCACTATCACTGTATTTATTACGTAAACCACTCATTATTTAAATTTAAAAATTAAATTAAAATTCAATGAATATTTTGTTGTTTTGAAATAAAATGTGTTTTAAACACAAATTACGCTTTGATTTGAAAGAAATTGAAATTCAATTATTGAATCAAAATTTTTATACGATTTACCTTTAATGCACTGGTGGCCAAGGGGGTATTTCGAAAATACCCTCCCTAAAGTCGAAAAATTGGCAAAATTCCCCCTAGAATCGTTGCGGAGAGACCCCTACTCGGCCTACTAAAGCCCCCTCGACAAATTTGACATTTCATCAGCTATTTAACCAATAATAATAAAGTTTAAAAGTACTAAAATGTGGTTTTTTATTATAGAAAATATTGCATCACTTTTAAAAAATACCCCCTAGGATTTTCGAAAAATCCGCCATTTTACTGGGGCTAATACCCCCCCCCCTCTAGGATCGAAAAGCTTGGCCACCAGTGCTTTAGTGTAATTTTCAGAAGTATCAAGTGCAATTAGAATCATAATTAAATAGAAAACAATTTGAAATTAATGATAAATATTTTTTATTGAATGAATGTTTGATATAAGACTAGATATAAGTCTTTACTTCTGTAACCTCTGTTGCAATTGTTTCAATTGATTCCAGACTTCGTCGGGCATATCATTGTTGACCTGTTCTGTGAAGTAATTTCTGATGCGATCACATTCTTGGAGCCAAAAGTCTTTGGGAACTGAAAAGAGTTCCTCAAAATCTATGCTTTCAGTCAAGCCTTCGGTATTGATTGAACCCTCTCTTGGAATGAAACCAATGGGTGTTTCCTATTATTTAAATAATAAAAACAATAATCGCAAACAAAATCTTTATTATATAAATAATATGAAACCTGTGCGACGTCTTCCCCATCAACTCGTCTGCAAATCCAGTCGAGAACTCTGCTGTTTTCTCCAAAGCCCGGCCACAAAAACTTATTAGATGTCTCTCCTTTTCTGAACCAATTCACGTGAAATATCTTTGGAAGTCTTAAGTTTGAGTTCTTTTCAAAGTCGAGCCAATGCTGAAGATAATGACCAAAATTATAGCCGAAGAATGGCCTCATAGCAAATGGATCGTGCATGATCACTTTTCCTTTGTGTTCTGCTGCAGCCGTTGCTTCTGATCTGAGTGAAGCGCCCACTAAAACGCCGTGTCTCCAATTGAAAGATTCGTAGACCAGAGGAACTCCTTTTGGTCGACGACCCCCAAAAATAATGGCACTGATTGGAACACCTTTTGGGTCTTCCCAAAGGGGATCCATTATTGGGCACTGACTCGCAGGAGTGCAGAAACGAGAATTTGGATGTGAAGAGGGTTTTCCAGAATCAAGTGTCCAATTGGAATCTCCCAACCAGGAAGTTATTTGAATATTCTTGCCTTTTATGTGGTGTTCCAAACCTTCCCAATAAAATCCACCTGAAATTCATAATTAATTTAATGATATGATTGTCTCTCAAATGATTAAAACCTTCAGCAGTTTTGCCGACATTTGTGAAGATTGTGTTCTTTTGAATGGTTGACATTGCGTTAGGGTTTGTCAATTCACTGGTTCCGGGGGCCACTCCAAAAAAGCCAAACTCGGGATTAATTGCACGCAATACTCCGTTCTCATCGAAACGCATCCATGAGATGTCGTCCCCAACGCACTCGACCTTATATCCAGGAAGTGATGGTGTCATCATTGCCAAATTGGTTTTGCCACAAGCAGAAGGAAAGGCTGCCACCACATACTTTTTCACTCCTTTTGGGTTTGTAATGCCCAGAATAAGCATATGTTCTGCTAACCAGCCCTCTCTTTTGGCCAAAATAGAACCCAATCGAAGTGCAAAACACTTTTTACCCAAAAGAGAGTTTCCGCCGTAACCTAAACAACACTAATTTAAAATCCACTTCAATTTTTGCCCAATTATTTGATACCTGAGCCAAAGGAACTAATTTCGTTATTTTCTGGAATGTGGCCAATTATTGTTTTGGCAGGATTGCAAGCCCAGTTGTTCACTGCTGGACTCTTCATAGGCAATGGCTGTCCAATAGAATGCAGACATTTAATGAACTCATCGTCGTTGAGGGCAGTCAACACTTGTGAACCCATTCGTGTCATTATTCTCATACTCGCCACCACATAAGGAGAGTCAGTCAATTGAATACCAATTTTGGAGAGAGGAGACCCAATCGGACCCATACTGAATGGTATGACATACATAGTTCGGCCTTTCATACAACCGGGAAACCTCTCATTCAGAGCGTTATCCATATCTTCGCGAGACATCCAATTGCCTGAAATATTCTATAGTTTAATAAAAATTTTATGAATTAAATTTGAAAACAAACCCAAAGTTCCTTTAATTCCATCCTTTGGAGTGGGAATAGTGTCTCTCTTGTTTTGTGTTGAAATAAAGGTCAGGGACTCGACTCGAGCAACGTCTGCCGGATCCGTACGCGTCAACCAACTGTTAGATTAATTATACTTCAGATAAAATGAGTCAATTGTTTGATAGACCTACCAGTTCTCATATTTGGAGAGGGGTTCAACCATTCCTTGTTTTTGCATTAAATTTAATAAATATTTGTTTTCGGCTTCACTTCCATCACAAATGTGAATATCATTCGGTTGACACACTTTTGCCTTTTCTTCCACAAAATTTCTCACTTTTGAACTCAAATGATTGACCTTTTCTTTGGGAACAACAGAACTGACAGTTCTAATGCATTGGTGGTAAACATAACCAAGAGAGGATGTGTGACCCTTCCCCACTAATCTATATTCATAGCAAATAATAATTTTTAATTAATTTTCATTAAATAACATCGTTTTTAATTATTTTATAAGTTTTTTTGTGACGAATCATCGCTCATATGATTCTCTAAAATATTTTTGTGTTATTTCCAAAATATTACGAAATATTTCCGTTTCGAGGATTAGTTGTTTACTCGTTTATAATTAAATTCTGTGCAAATCATTACTCAATGTCACAAATGTTATAAACAGTTTTGTTGTCAAATTGCAAGAACTGATCCAATAATGAAGCTGTCAGTGAAAACAATTTTATTAACCTTGAGCTAAGGGGTATCCTCACCTTGAAGTTTGCACTTCCCTTTGATTAATACTCAGATGTATTAAATATATGTATTCTCTGACTTTTAATTTAATTAATAAGATTTAAACAAGGAATAAAATAGAAAAAAAGTGTATCATGCTAAAATCTCATTATGCTTGAAAGATCGAGAAAATGTCTGCATTTTATAAGTTTATCAATTGTTTTGTAATAAAAAGTCTAATAATTAATTAATTAAATCAAATGTAAGACAATTATTGAGAGCATTATATGAGATAATTAGTGCAAAACAGTTCAAAGTCTAAACTTCTTATCAAATCATTAGATATAACACAATTGGGAATAAATATTCCACTGAATACAAGTCTACAAACAAGTTATTGAAATCAAGTTATCCAATCATTAGTATTAAAATTGGCAAGGTATTGCCAATATTGCGAAAGGGCCATCAAACTTGTTTTCAATAATTTTGTTTTTTAGTTTTTCATATTTTACAGGAATAATATTCTTTTAGGAAAAATTTTACTAGTAACATAAAGAAAAAGCGAGCAATGACATTCTAAAACGTGACTAGAAATATGTTTGAGCAACTTTTCCACTTACTTTACAAGTTCATTTGCAGGAAACCGCATTTTAAAATAAAAATAATTATTGATCTTGGTTGAAAATTTTAATTAAAACAAAATCAAAGCATAACTGGATTTAATAAAATTTTAACAAAAAAACTAAAAACATATAAAATTATAGTTAAAATAAATATTGATTCACTTTAAAGATTATTTGATAATATCTGGTTTGAGTGTATTCTTAGAAACGAGAACATAGAGTGAAATCAAAGTTAAGGTGAGATTCACTTTGAATTCTAAACTTTCAGTCTATTCGTTGGTTTAGTTGTGAAACAACGCCTCTCTAAGTATCACTTGTTTTGAACATTGAATGCTCCACTTTTATACCACAAACAAACAAATTATGTTTAACCAATAGATAGCGACAGTTCTTTATTTCCAAGATAAATTTACAGCAAAATTCACACTAATCGAGCACTAACTTAGTTACAGTGTCCTTATCTTGTTTTTTATTATTGAATAATTGGGAAATCTTATCTAAGATAAGTTATCTTTTTCGTTTGAAATACATTTAAACTTAAAACTCTTTTCTCTGTTATCGAGCAAAAATAAATTTTTGAAATTAATTTACCCTTATTTTATCATAAATTATCCTAAAATTCAATGAATTGACTGCTCTTTTAATAACATAAAACTATATATTCTTACTTTTCTTTCATATACTATTACTAAGTAATAATTACTTCCCAATATTTTTTCATATTTTTTGAGGTCATTTCGTGTAAATTTGAGAAGGGGGTCCCTCCGCGAAGATTCTAAGGGATATTTTGACAATTTTTCGACCCTGAGCGGATATTTTTAAAATACACCCCTTTGGCCACCAGTGGTTAAGATTCTTGACTCAAGATAGTTTAGCTAAAACATACCCTAAAATTATTAGAGAACCTCTTTTGAGATTTCCCTACCATTTGGGAGGTGGTGGGGAGTCCCCACTGGGGACCACTTGAAATTTTGAGCTCAATTTTCTGTCATAGTTTTATATTTGTATTTATGAAATCATTTAATTACATAAAGTCTACGATAGTTATAAAAATATTTCTTATAATATATTAGTAATATATTAGAGAATAGTTATGGAATATAATTAATTAATTATACAATAATTGTGACAAAAGTTTTCAATTAGAAAACAGTAAATAAAGATTGGATTCACATCAAAGTCATGTGAATTTTGTTTTGCTTTCTCATAATTAAATCAAAGTCACAGATAACTTAATTCCAATCAATTTAATCAACAAAAAAAACTTATTATTTTGAAAAATGTCAAACTCTCTAATAAAGAAGGCATCACAAAATTCTAGTTTATACTTAACTATCTAATTTTATAAGTTTAATGAAAATTTAAGAATCAAAAAATAATTGTAATTTTCTGTATTTTTGTAAACTATCTAAATTTTTACAATTTCACCAATGAATGGATGGGGAGGAGGGAGGGGTTGAATAACGTATATCAACGACTCTACCATATATTCCATTTCTTTGGAACTGGGGTTAAAAAATGATACAAATTTTGAATTTATTTTGGAGTCAAACATAGAATTGAATTAAAAATATAGTAATTTATATAATTTTCTTCAAAACAGGATTTATTGTAATTAAATATTAAGTTAATAATTGAATTAATGTTAAAAACATTTGTTTTATTCAATTTCATTGAATTTTAACAAAAAATTAATGAAACCTCTAATAAAAGGCACTTTTAATTCACACAATTTGTGACTTAAATATTCAAATTTGAGGACATTTTCAGTAAAAAATTGAGTGCTTTTTATAGAAATATAAGACTTTTTACACTTATATTTGATTGAAATTTTGCCAAAACTTTTTGCAAATTAAATATTGATTTGTATTTGAAATGAGAGAAGAAATGAAAGAAAATTAAAATTCAAACAAATTATCAAAAAATAAATATATATTTAAAATAAAATAAAAAACACTTTAAAACCTAATTAAAGACATTTATGATTGTAATGACTAAATGTATTAATTAGTGATTAACTACTTTTGTCACTTTGAGTCCTTTGTCGTGATTTCTTAGCTCTGGAGGGCTTCGGGTCCGAGTCATCGGATTTGTGGTTATTATTGTTAATCATTAATAACTCTCTAACGAAACGGAATCGACTCAAAAACAATTTCCAAACCAAATACCAACCTATTGGCCATCAAATTATCATTAAATGAGTGGTAAATCAGATGACAATTACTGACCGATAAATACAAATAAAAATACAAAAATAAAGGACAAAAAGATCGATAACAACAGTATTAAAAATTCTTGAATTTCTAACATTTCTTTGAAGTGATTTTCGCCTAAATATTCAAATTATAATTTAGAGAAACATTTAGTCTTAAAATTCGTTGATTACTATTAAATAAATAAATTTAAAAATTATTATTTCAATAAAATAATTTGATTTTGTCTTCAATTTTGAAATGTTTATCAAACGATTTGTTCAGAATAAACGTTACTTTAATATTACGTTATTTGTGAGCGGGTTTTGAACACAAAACTGCAATTCATTGAAAGGATTTTATTTGACAACAAATTCATTATTAGTTTTGATTAAATTTATTTAAAGACTGATCACAACAATAATGGCATTGCAATCTTTATTAGGTCTGGATTTTAATCCGTCTTTTGGTGCGGCCAACAATTTATTGGAAGTGAACGCAACCAAAGAATTGGAAGAGTTTAACCCGACGTGTCTTCCGATGCCAGCAATCGATTCATTTAATTTGAATCAGTTGTATGACAATTACGATCACTCGAAACAGATCCGCATTCACTTCGATAAGGGAACCACAACCCTTGCATTCAAGTACCGAGGTGGTGTAGTAGTCTGTGCTGACTCGAGAGCCACCGGCGGTCAGTTCATTGGTTCGCAATGCGTCAAAAAAATTATTCCAATCAATAAACATCTGTTGGGAACTATGGCCGGCGGCGCCGCCGATTGCGTCTATTGGGAGAGAGTCCTCTCTGAGAGGTGTCGTATTTATGAGTTGCGAAATCGGGAGCGCATATCAGTGGCCGCCGCCTCTAAACTTTTGGCTAATATTCTTTACAACTATAAGGGGTTTGTTTAATATTATTTTAACAAAGAATTTGACCATTAATTTGATTATATTTTTTGTTTTCATTAGAATGGGTTTGTCTTTGGGAGTAATGATATGTGGATGGGATCAGAAGAAGGGTCCGGCCGTCTTCTATGTCGACAATGACGGCAACAGAACTCCCGGCAATATATTCAGTGTGGGCTCCGGCAGTACTTATGCCTACGGTATTAACAATCAGTTCAATAATTGTTTGACAACTTTTTATATTTAATTGTCTTTCAGGTATTATCGACTCCGGTTATCGTTGGGATATGACTGATGAAGAGGCCTATGATTTGGGCCAAAGGGCTATATATCACGCAACACATCGCGACGCCTATTCCGGTGGAATCGTAAGGGGTATGTCTTCTCTTTGTTTTTTTAGTTGAATCAATCAAATATTTAAATCATTTTTTATACAGTTTTCACGATTAAAGAGGACGGGTGGCAAATCATCTCTGAAGAGGACTGTAAAGATCTTTATTACCGATATTTGGAAGAAAAATCCAATTAATTTCAATTCTTTTATCGAATTACACGAAACTGTTTTATAATAATTTCATTAAAATAAATAAATTAAACTTTTGTTTATTTTATTCAAAAATTTATAACAATTTAAAGCCACAATATTTGAGTTGCTTTTAAGGGATGCCTCACTTTTCTCGATAACTGACAAATCGAAGCTCAAAGAAAGGCAGAGTCTTGATTAAAAACTTCATTAGACGTCTCTCTGACCCGAAATTCAATCCAAATTGTTTGATACGAAAGTCAATGAAGACATTAATTAATTAATATTTTTGAAAATAATTAAAAACTGAAAATCAGTTTTTGGATAAAATTGTGGTTTAATTACAAAACATTTCAGAAAGTTATAGCAAAAATAAAAAAAATACTCGAAATTCAAAAAAATAAGTCAAATGTTGACAAAACTCTTAATTCAATTGGAAGCAGAGGCTCTGATTGCTGGGGGGAGTGTTGTTCCACACCCGCCCTCAAAATGGAATCTATGGAAATAAACAACAAATTCCTAAGAATTGGTCAAATTTCTTGAAAATAAATACCCGAAATGATTAGTACTGGGAGTGCTCTCTATGTTGAACTCAGCCACCGGTACCTGAAATCAATCAATCAATTGATTTAAAAATACTTTAGAAGGACTTACCCCTCGCGCTGCCACTTGTGGTGCAAACATTGCCGCCGGATATACGATAGAAGATGTGCCGATCTATTAGTCATTAATTGAAAACTTAATTCTTATTAATTAAAACTATTGGAAGACTTACAACAAGACAGAGATCGCATTTGTCGAGTGCTGTTTGAGCCGATTCCAGGACCTGATATTAAAAGTTAGAATTGAAAATCACTTATAGATTGGACTTACGTTAGGGTCGAGCGGTTCACCGAACCAAACGACATATGGTCTTAAAAGTCCGGTACATTTCATACAATGTGGAAGTTCTCTGATCGGTATTTTAGAGTCCATTACATCCGGATCCGGACTACCTTTGCCTTTGAGAGCCGGCACAATTGGTGACTCGCGATTCACAGCAATGTCTCCACATTTAGTGCACTGAGTCTTGAAAAGAGTTCCGTGAAGTTCAATGACATTATCACTGCCGGCCTTTCGGTGCAATTCATCGATATTCTGAGTGATTACAACAAGACTTCTGCCCTCATTTGCTAAACGCTTTTCAGTTTCTGCCAGTGCTTTGTGGGCCTCATTGGACTGTTTGGTCAGAACTAATTCCCGTCGGTATGAATAGAACTCCCAAACAAGTGAAGGATTAGAAGCGAACGCTTCGGGAGTGGCCAACTCTGTAGCCTTATATGTGCGCCACAAACCACCTGAGCCTCTAAAAGTGGGAACACCACTTTCGGCACTAATACCAGCACCGGTGAGAGCGACGATGTTTTTCGAGCGCTCGAATACCTTTCGGAAATCAGATAAATCAGACGATGGACGCGAAGACATACCAATATTTTTCTTGAATGTTCGTCCGAACAGTTTTGGAACTGTTTTCGACAATTGTCGCGAAAGTGCCATAAAATTAAAAGGTTTTCAATTAATTAAATGTTATTTTAAATGTAATTATATTTCGATCGATCGACTGATTTATTAGTTTTTCCTCAAAAAAGATAATAATTTTATTTTAGTCTAAAATATTACATCAGATAAACAGATAAACAAATCTCTATTTTGTGAACTCTTTGGTCAAAACCTTTTTGAAAATTAGTTTTAATTTGAATAAAAACAATGAATACCCACCAAAATTCATTTCATTTGATTATTTGATTTTTAAAGTTGATAGAGCATTTTATAGATACGTAATATAACAGCTTAAGAAAGTTATTATTAAAATCATAAAAAGTGGAGAATTTATAATTAGCTTTGACTGTAATTACAGGTTTTGAATCTGTAATATAGATGTCTCAACAAATCTGACAAACTTACATTGATACATCAAGAATATTGTCTTTACTTCTTATCTTTATACAAATATTACCAAGATAAATCAAGATAGCATCTATTTACATAGAAATGTTACTTAAGAACATTTTTTGCTTTAAAACAATGTTATTCTAATTAATCTAAGTTGCAAAAAAGATGCATGATAACTTGATTATTAGAAATTTTATCAAGAATTTTAAAAGTGGCATGGTTATTGTTTTCGATTCAACTTCTTATGTCGTAATTCTAATCAAATATTAATTTAATGTTTGTTTTGATATTAAACTTAATTTCAAATTAATGTTTTGTCAAAAATAATAAATTAATGGGAAGTCATAGGAGTTGTCATAAAACTGATAAAACTTTGTGTAATTGTAAAAAACCATATTTTTTGGATAATTGAATGTCTATTCTGTGCAACACTTGTTTGCAAATGAAATACTAGAAATAATTAATTAAAGTACACGTAATGTAAATAATTAGTTTTTCGCTCAAAATTAATCGTTTCCTTTAAAATGAATTCAATTTTGTTATTAATTTTAATAACTTATGTTTTTGGACACCAAAATGCAAACTTCAAAAATGTAGTTAATCCTACGGCTCAGCCTCATATTCATAAAGCAGATGATGTTTCATCAAAACAGATACCACTTTGGGATAAATACGGAAATCATGATTTTATGCACGATTTGAAGTAAATCTCT
Organism: Eupelops torulosus; assembly: GCA_034699185.1. Classification (NCBI taxonomy): domain Eukaryota; kingdom Metazoa; phylum Arthropoda; class Arachnida; order Sarcoptiformes; family Phenopelopidae; genus Eupelops; species Eupelops torulosus. The sequence continues at coordinate 13,941 of JAQGCE010000252.1, forward strand.
GACTCTTTTTAATGACAACTAATTATTGAATTAATTTAATTGAAGTCATGTGAAAGAAGAGGCGAATAAATTACTTTATTTGTAAAAATCAGATCAGATATCAAACGAGGACTCGGCCTTCCTTTACACTAAACTTCATGATTTCAATAGCGATGGCAAATTAGATGGACTAGGTTCTCAAAATTTAAGGGAGGTATCGGCAAATGGGAAAGCCTAATAACTTTAATAAACTCAAAAAATTTGAAAATTCACCCCAGGATATTTCAAGCTTATCTGTGTTCGTAGAATATTATAGCCCAGTAACCATTTATCATGCTATTCCCATAATTTAACCTCTAATTGTCCTAATTTTACCCATTAAATACGCTATTATAATTTCCTTGACATTGCCCTAGGTATAGACCATAAATTATTCCAGATTGGGCATTTTTGCTCTTGAAGTGTTTGCCGATCCCTGATACAATAACTTAAACTTTCTAATAGTTTTTTTTCTGCTACAATAACTTAGAATTGTTATTAGCGGTCAAACATTCTTTGGTTCACCACAACTCTACCTATGAATCGGTTAATTTGGAACAATTGACCGGTAATTC
>JAQGCE010000253.1:0-14496 GCA_034699185.1 Eupelops torulosus
AATAGAAAATTTTATATTAAATACACTCTAATACGTAAAAAACACTTAACTGCGTAGGTTACTCAAATCCTGCATTGGAACGCATTCGATAGCAATCTATAAATTATTCATAAATTTATAATTAATAACACTTCAAAACTTTAAACAAATAAAAATTAATGATTACTTCAAATCCTTATTCATTTAGTTTTCCTCTAAATATAGTTTTTAAAAAATTTTAGACACAGTATATACTTTTCCCATATAATCAACGATTTGGTCTGACCCGAGGAGTTGATTGAGTAAGGATTCTGTATTAAAATTAAAAAATTTTAAGTGAAAATCAATACTCCTTTAGATTGAACTCATTTTATATAATTATCTATTATTCCAAAAGTAAATCAAAACAACTTTAATTAAATTTTATTTTATTGAATCAAATGTTTTCCAAAATTAATGACAAAAAGTTTGATTAAATTTAAAAATTTCTGTCAAAAAAAAGAAAAAATATATTAGTTTTGGTCTAAATTTAAATCAAACAATTGAATACTTCGGCAAAATATTGTCTCTTTTGGCCAATCGATTGATACAATCATCGGATTCGCCCTAAAAATTGAAAATTTAATTAAAAACAATGAAATTTTAATAAAAAAGTAGATAATACTAACCATTCTTCGAAGTGCACCGCAAATGGCATAAGCGGTTTGACTACCGGTCACTCGACCAGTGGACTCATCCACTTCAGCCAAATTGATTTGAATAGACGCATGGTCCTTCGCGTGAATTATACGATTGGACGCCGAACTGAAGATAATCGGAGAAAATTAATTAAATATTAATTAATTAAATCGGTTAAAGAAAACAATGAAAAAACAATTGTTTTCAATAATAATAACAATTTAAGTGAAATAAATTCAATTACCATTTGCGAGGAATATACAGGTCAACACATTCACCTTGGTCGTTCTGCATTGTCGATAATAACTGCTTTAACTGAATTAAATCAAGATTTAAATAAAAGTCAATACAAGTGGGAAAACACTCAGACGGAAAGGGAAGCTATAAAAGAATCACAACATTTGGTTCATTCAAATACAACGTAAGTGTAATATAAGACGTGGTTTGCGTTGAAATTCTTGAGTGAAAGCAATAGTGATTCCGATTCTGTGTGTTTGAGATGTTTGGCAAAGAAGTGAACGAATGGTTGAGTTATTGTATGCAAAACGCAGTCAACTCTATTGACAACATTCTCAGCACTGGCTTAGAAGGAGAACATGTCTTAGTTTTCGTACAAATCAATCAATTAATTAGTTTTTGTAAATAGTTTTAATCAAATTCTTATTTATTCATTTGGTTTAATACTATTGTAAGTTATGGTAAATGAATAGATAAGAAGTGAACTTCATTTGTCTTCGTCTGATTGCAATTGGAATCGACTCACTGTTTGTCATTCTGTCCAATGTTTACAATCTATTAGTTTTTTATTCGATTAGAATATTGTAATGAAGATTATATTTGTATCAATCGTCCCATAAATTAGACATTTATTGCTTATGAATATCCGTTTGAATCATATCTTGCATTAAATCAATGAATAAGTTGTGAACCAAATAATTGTATGAAAATTGTGTCAATTAGTGTTCAAACAAATTGATTAAATGTTAATTAAATTATTGTTAACTTCATTCAAATTACAGTGAATTGAATTTATTTACAGATTTCATCGAAACATAAAAAATGGATATTTTATTTTCACCCGATTATGGTCTGAAGGACTCAGCGGTGAGTGAATCGCATTTTTCACAATATATTTGATCAGAATATTCATTGAATTCATCAAATAATAAACGAAAAGTTCAATTAACGAAATTAATATTTGGTGAACAGCACTGACTCAATGTTTCACATCATAAATATTTTAGATTATTCTCTCAATTGAATGTGTGATCAATATTTGATGATTTAATTATTATCTCAATTCAAATCACATAAACGCTTCAATTGGTGTCACAATTGGTGTCACAATTTCTAAATTAAAACTCAATGAACCGAAAATCCCAGAAAATCAATATATTCTAATTGTTTTCGCGTTTATTCACACAATTCATGCGTTTATTTAATTTCAACGCTCTTTCCTAAAATAAGTGATAACTCATCCGAAAAGATTTTTTAAATATTCAATTTTTTTCAAAAATACATATAATTAAAGTCCAATTCATTTTGAAAATGAATTCATAAAATATCCTTTCTTTTTATTATACCCTGAATTTTGAAAACATTAATAAAAGTTAGTTTAGTTTTATTATTATTGCCATGCTCATTTATATAAACGCAATAAATAGTGAATCCTTGGAAAAGCCATGAATTCAAAATTGAAAGTTTTGTGTCTGAAATGAAAAATCATTTTAAAATTGGCATAAATTGGTTCAAAAATCTTTTGGGATCTCTATTTGAATTGAAAATTCAATACATTTATACGCCTTTCGGACGAAAATAAAAAACGATATTTTTTGAGGTCATAATAATCTATTTTATTTCTGTTTATTCCAAAAGGATTTGAAAATATATTTATTTTCATAAATATTTCATAAAATGAATATTAAATTTTTGAAAATTGATTTTTTTCTCACAAAAATCTTAAATAGTTTGAAGAAAATTTTGATTATTTTTATTGAATTTCAAATTAACTGTTGAGTTAAGAAAAGCGTAAAATAATAGAATAGATGTCTAAGTAGTTATGTTTAGAGCAAACAATTCAGACTAATTTGCATTACATTTGAATTAATTTCACTTAAATATTGTTATTTCTTGAATTAATTAGTTTTTATTTTTCAATTATAAATTAGCTAAAAATATATTAATTGTATTGAAAACATATATTGAAACAACATTTTCAGATTCATTTTCAGTGATTAACTATTGAATTAGCCATAGATTAGTCCATAATTTGTATTCATATAACTTTAAAATTTATTTGTATTTATTGAAAATTTATTTCAATCATTGAAAGCAATGTTATTCTGTTTTAGATATTTTCATGAAAACCCATTTAAGACATTGAAAGACTGACTAAATTATATTTGTATTAAATGGTATCTCTCTTTTGAAATTCTTTTCAAATGAAAGTCTAATTATTTGTCATTCATCTGAAGAAAGAGAATGTTTTCAAATCATTTTATGAGAAATAAGTGACGAAAAGTTGATTCGAAAGTTATTTGAAATGATTTGTTTGAAAGCAATGTTAAGTTATAGACATATAATCTGTTTTTGGGAAATACATTAGAATTGAATGACAAATAATTCTTGTGACTATTGATCACTCGGTGTGACTCAAGTGAGGTACGGCAGGGCCTGGCAGTGGCTGTAACTCTGCTCCGGCAGTGTATGGCAACGTCATAATATTGATCGGATAGTTTGTAGCAACACATATAAACACAGCGCTCATCAGTTGTTATGTTTTTGTTGTCTGTCTTCGAATTGTAACGACTGAATGGCTTCGGTTTGTTTCTTAATAGATCCTGGTTAAGGCTTAATGCAGTCAACCGAAAGAATACACTGAAAAACACCTCTTCCTTTTGGACATCAAAATGACTGGAAGCGAAAAGTCTGATACCTTGGAACTGGAGGTTCCGCCTTCTTATAACACATGTGCATCTCAAGATCCAGAACCACAACAACCGAGTTGGCCATCTCAACCATCGATGCAGAGGAATCAGTCGCGTTCGATATCATCGCTACCACCCGAACCCTTTATGATTATGAGAAGCAGATCTCTCAACAGAAGAGTAATTCTCAATATAGGAGGTGTCAGACATGAAGTGTTGTGGAGAACTTTGGAACGATTGCCTCACACCAGACTCGGCCGACTTCGCGACTGCAATACACACGAAGCCATTTGTGAGTTGTGCGACGACTACAGTCTTGTGGACAACGAATACTTCTTCGACAGACATCCCCGTTCTTTCGCTGCAATACTCAACTTCTATCGGACGGGAAAATTACATTTAGTCGAAGAAATGTGTGTAATGGCCTTCAGCGATGACCTCGACTATTGGGGTATCGATGAGTTGTACTTAGAATCCTGTTGTCAACACAAATACCATCAGCGAAAAGAACATGTCTTTGAAGAGATGCGCAAAGAGGCTGAGTCTTTGAGACAGAGAGATGAAGAAGACTTCGGTGATGGAAAGTGCGCTCACTATCAGAAGTTTCTCTGGGATCTACTGGAAAAGCCTACATCTTCATTCCCAGCGCGGGTGAGATCAATCACTTTTTCTCTCTTTATATCCAATTATAGAAAATGAGTTAAATATTGCATTACTTTAATCCTTGTTTACCAGTCCTTTAATATAACATTTCTTTTATAATATTCGCAATAATATTAATACTATTCTTCAAACTCTTCTAAACTTTATTATTCCCTGAGTTTTGAGCAAAAGTTATGCCAAAAATTATTAAATTTAGTTCACAATACAAGAGTATAAAATGCTAGGAATCCTAGGATTATATGATTTATCCTGCAATTTAATAACTTTGAACAATATCTCAATTCTTGAATCGAGAGGTTTCTCAAAATATCAAAAGACATTAAAGCGATTTCATTATGAGATAAGTTTTAGATTAAGTCCCGCTTTAAGATCAGAATAATATAAACCATTGAAAGTTGATTTATAGGACTATAAGGAAAGGAATTATGTATTTTGTTATCGCAATAATCTGTTGGAAAAGTAATGCTCTATAAATAGCATTTGAAGTGTTTTTTGTTTTAAAACTAATGGTCCTATTATTATATCATTGACTCCAAAACGAAAATGATTTTAAGGAAAACCGAGACATAAATTATTTCTTTTATTGATTCAAATTTAATTGAAAAATAGTTTTAACTGAAATGAGAAGCGATTTAAAGTCCAAATAAACTTTTATATTATGTTCTAAATGTTGATAGGATTGCGTGAATTGCGTGTATATCCGATTGAGTGCTGAGTTTAAGTCAAGTGTCGAGTGATTGTCATTCGATAATTGCTGTGCAGTTTTACTCTCTTTCCTCATTCAGTTGATCCGCTTTTATGTATTATTAATATTGTTTTGATTTAATAATGCATTGAATTTATTGCAATAATTGACACAAAAGTATTAAAATTTCGATTGTGTTTACACTAATCTATTATATGATTGTTTGGCTATAAATGATTACATGTATTACTGAATGGGCAGAGTTTAGAGTCGTGTCTCATCCAATTGTCAATTGATTGAATGGGTGAGACACCAGTCTTCAAATGATCAGCGTTTCACTGGATGTTATCAACTAATGCCAACAACCAAACGGTGTTTTGCATGTCTTGTCTTCTGTACTTCTGTCTTCTTTAATGTCGTTTTGAGAAGTGCCACTCACTTTCCATTTGTTATCGTATTCTGTGCTATATCTGCAAAATCTTAGCTCACAATCCCTTTTGGAATCCAATTTAAAACAAAACAAATGCTTATCTATTAATCAATTGATTCAATGGAAAACCATTAGTGTATTGTTCACCAAATGTTCGCCAAAACGATAAATGGTTTTAAATTTCTATAATAGGTATTAGCAGTCGTTTCCATACTTTTCATTATATTATCGACAATCGCTCTGACCCTCAACACAATAGAAAGCTTTCAAGAAATAGACCCCGAAACCCGTGCGATTGAAGAAAACCATAAACTAGCAATGATTGAAGCCGTTTGTATCACTTGGTTTACTCTCGAGTATGTGCTCCGATTCATGTCATCTCCCAATAAGTGGAAGTTCTTCAAAGGGGGACTCAATATAATCGATTTGTTAGCAATTCTGCCATATTTTGTATCACTTTTTCTCATCGAATCCAACAAAAGTTCGGATCAGTTCCAAGACGTCCGAAGAGTCGTTCAAATATTCAGAATTATGAGAATCCTAAGGATTCTGAAGTTAGCTCGACATTCAACCGGACTTCAAAGTCTGGGCTTTACTTTGAAGAACAGTTACAAAGAATTAGGACTTCTTATGTTATTCCTCGCCATAGGAATAATGATATTCTCCAGTTTAGCCTATTTTGCTGAAAAAGAAGAGCCAGGTACTGCATTCAGGTCCATTCCAGAGACCTTCTGGTGGGCCAGTATCACAATGACCACTGTCGGGTACGACTCACACCATTTTGAGCGGGTGTTTCACCTTTTGGTTACAAATATTCTGATTTTCACCTAAAAACTGGATTCAAAAATTATGGCTTTCCCATTCCGTTCCTAACAAACCCTAAACTATAACAAATATTTCCCAAAATCCGAGTTAAGAAATAAATAAAATATTTGAAACCAAAGTGAATGCAATTAAAGCGAACACCCGTTCAAAGTTAAGGCCAATAAAAACGTCGTTTAATTGAAATGCGTTGAATATAAGCATTACTAAATCGGTGCCGTCCATACAGTTATGGAGATATCGTTCCGAAGACAGTATTTGGCAAAATAGTTGGCAGTGCTTGCTGCATCTGTGGCGTTCTGGTCATTGCTCTGCCCATTCCTATCATTGGTGAGTATATAAAAGCCACACAATTATTGTTTTTATTCGGTACAACAGTTTTGTTAATCAGTCGTATGACTAGAGTTTGTGTCAAATACTCAAAGAATTAATGAATCAAAAGAACGATTCAAAGCCAGACATTAAGGGTTTTGTTGTCTTTTAAAATATTGTTTAAATCATTAAACCATTTTGTCATTTGTTTTTTACTCGAATCAAATTATCCGAAATTCAATCCATGAGTTACTAAAGAAAAATATTTGAGAAAATGGGATAGTCTTTCGGCTTTTTGTCCTAAATATTGTACCTATTTCATATTTCAAATTTTTGAGCAAGTAAATCATTCATAAAAATTCCATTCAGTTTTTGAGTCATCTAAACAATAAATGATTTGAAATGAGACGAATAGTAAAAGCGTTTTCTCTTAGGCTTTAGTAACGAATGAAATGATGGAAAGAATTTAAGTCATTTCAAACCAAATGCAACTGAAGTTGAGTTGAATACAATTGAATTGATTGCCAACATTTCTCGCATTCTTTTGCTGTCAATTACACTGTTATTTAGGGATACACAGGGCTTAATAGGACATATAATACCAGTTCTCTAAACATCTAACGATATTATGTATGTTTCTAAGGCTTATATCTCTTCCATTAAAATTGAAATTTCAAAAATCAAATATAATGTAAAATATAAGCTGAAGTGAGCAGAGAATTGTGATTAACTCCTTGGGTATTCTTCAGTGATGGCCAAATTTTTCGATTCTAAGGGGGGTATTAGGGGGTATTTTTTAAAATCGCTAAAAACGGTGTATAAAACGTTCAAAACATGTTTGCAACCAAAAAAAACATTTTATCCCCTTTTTTATCATAAATATTTCATTACTGTCTAAAATTCATTGAATTTACTTTTAATAACATAAGACTATCTATTTTTACTTTACTTTCATATACTATTACTTCCCAATATTTTTTCGAATATTTTTGGGTGATTTCGTGTAAATTTAACGGCCGAATGAGGGATACCTCTGCAAAGATTCTAGGGATATTTTGCCAAATTTTCGACCCTATTTTCAAAATACCCCCTTTGGCCACCACTGGTATTCCTTGTGTGAAACAGAGTTTATATATGAAGCCACGAATAGATACACATTTTGATTCAATTGAACCATGATTAAATTCAAAGAATATATGAATAATAAATTAGACATTTCGTGAGCAAAAACGTGAAATCCATAGAGTATTTCAAATTTGAATCATTTCTGAGTGGGTTTCAGCTATTTTTAGAAGAGATATGTGTGTCTAAGTTACAACAAAAAAATTAGCAGCTTGGATATTTCATACTTTTAACCGATTCGTTGCAAACAACACTCTCACTGAATATTTGGTTTAAATCAACAAAATTAGAAGTGCTTTGAATTTTTCGTTTAAATTATTCATTGAGTTTATGCGTAAAACACAAAAAAAACTAAAAAACGTCAAATGAGACAATAGTTCAGAAATGGGTCTCATATATAAAAATGTTTGTTATTCTGACTATTGATTGTTCCTTTTGTTTAAAATTTATTCATTGGATGATCAAAAGTAAACAATTTCGCCGAATTCTATAAAGTAAGTCAAATGTAAGCGTAGTTTCCAAAAGGTTTTACAATATTTTGGAAATATCTTCGATAAGAATCAAATGAGACGAGAGAAGGCCCTAAAGCGTAAAGAGGCTCTGGAAAGGGCCAAACGCGAGGGCTCGATCGTGTCCTTTCATCATGTTAATTTGCGCGACGCTTTTGCCAAATCAATGGATCTCATCGATGTTCTAGTAGATAGTGGACAGAACACTGCCCAACACGAACAAGTAAGTTAGACACTCAACCCTCACGTATGTGTCTTGAATGCCATGTCTTGTTCTAATAGTTCCAATGAAGCATGAAATCAATGCATTTTGTTTGTGATGTATTTTTGTCTGATTTCTCATAATTTCACTGAAATTTTGTTCAAATCTATTAAATAATTGATTTATAAATTCTTTCAACTTTTATAAGCCTTAAGTCAGAGGTTTTCAAAGAGATATTCAATCAAATAATGTTTGAAATATGGAAAAATCATAACAAATAAAGAAATATCATTATTAATGATTCATTAATAACAATCAAAATTTTGTCAATATATCAAATCCAGTCGTAGGTTCTCTTTAAATGAACAAGCTTCATAATGAAAAATAGCATCTTGCTAATTTTTCTCTGAAAGTCTCTGATTTAAATTCTGATAAAATTTTTATTTATTTTATTGGAAAAGCTTTAAAAAGAAATAATTTTTTAGCGCTCAACAAATTTTTTAGAAGGAGTGTTCAATATTGTGCTCATTTGTCAACATTAGAGATGTGCAAGGGCATTTATGAATTAATGGTTTTCTTCTAGAAATCAATAATAATTTGTCAACTATAATTATCAAGAATCATCAAGGTACTAGACCTTAGGCGGCAGGTCTGATGAAAAATTTCTAAGGGGATTTTCTAAAAAGAATTTTTAAAATGGATACTTTTGTTAACAAGTTTATTATTTTTATAAGCAGTATATTATTTTTAAATGTTTTCCTTTTAGAATACCCGAATACCCTTTAAAATTAAGTGGTTTTTCTTATACTTGCTTGGTGATTCCTGATAATTATCAATCTTATCGTGATAATAGTGATAAATTTTAGAATTTTCAATTAATATCGATTTGGTTGAGTGAGCAAGTATTATTTAATCCTACCGCAAATATTATAGATGATTTGAGGCATGCTCTTGCATATTCCTCTCTAATAAATCATTGAAAATATTGGTAGCAATGATTGATAGAGTAGTCAAACAAATCTATTTGAGGAATAGTTTTCTCAAATGTTGCAAACCGTTGATAGACTTAATGATTAAAATTTTAATAACACTTTCCATTAGAGAATTGCATTTTAACCCCAAATCTAAAGATGTATTAAACCCTCAGATGATTGGATCCACATATTTTAGATCCGTATGCAGTGAATGATTAATATTCGGGAAATATTCTCCAATAACTGAAAGTATAGTTACTTTTGTAATGCAATGTCTGTGCAATTCTGTAACCAAAATAGAAGTGAATGCAAACAACAGAATCCGTTTATATATTAGTTGTTTAATACATTTAGAGCCCGAACTTCCTTTGAGTTCATTATTTGTTTTTAAAATAATTTGATTTTTCACAAAACCCATCCATTTATTAAATTAATTTGACTTAAAGAAGACGTTCACTGATTTGAAAAATTCAAAAAAGAAAATGTGAGTTATTTGATAAAACGACGGGGAATCAAAAAATGAAATATTGATCTCACAATTTAATTAAATTTAAATTATTCTACACTTTTATGATTTTTCAGCCTTGTTTGTTTCATTCTCCAAAATTAATTATGAAAGTTGTGCCAAGTTTATTTCAAACAATACAATAATATCCTTTTTGTGGCTTCAATGAAAACCTAATCACAAATCCGAGTGTTTTGACATCATTTTGATTTTTTTAAAAACTAGATCATTCAATTCATTTCATTGACTAAAATTAGCACAAAATGAGCAAGAATTTTTCTCTTCTCGTTTTTTTCAATTTTATTCACTATTATTCTATTTTTATTCTGAATTATGGTTTGAATAAAACTATTTTTAAAATAATATATATATTATTGATTTATATTTGTTAACAAATTGATCAAGCTAAAGATTTTTGTCTAATCAATGAATTTTTTTGCATAAACCAAATTTGGAGCAATACTTCACAACTAAAACCGTGTTTTAATGAATCGATTCGAGCGAATGCATGCTTTCAATCAATTAAATGTCTAATAAATGAATGAATGACTCAATGAGTGTCTCATAATTGAAATCTCAATTCATGACTAATTGAAATGCATTTAATTGATGTCACAGATCGATGCGGTCAGTCTTGGGGGCGAGTCTCACGTCAACACTGGCGTCGGTTGTTATAAAAACTTTGATCATGGAATGGCTGGTGGATGTCTCCATTTAAGAAAGGACTCTTTAGGCGTGCCCTCAATGATGCCAAACCCAAGTGCTAATAATTTATTAGATTTAAACTCTGTTAATATTGATAACCAAACGACAGCTTCTGTGCCTCTTTTTTCAACTGTCGTAAGTCGAGTCAAACATTAAATTTTTTTGGTAATCGATTTTATTTTGCTTTCGTAAACACTTTCTGTCAATTAATTTATTGCATTCATTGCACATACAATCCGTTCAGAATATAATTTGCTTTCATTTGCTTTTTTTCAATTCGAGATTTGCTTTAATCAAAATAATATTACCGATAACTGCATTGAATACTTGGCAAAATGATCTACCTTTAAATTTAACAAGTTAATATTATAAATGCCTCATCTATGCTGACCTGTTTGGCTGTTCTCACTTAAGTATATTCTCAAATCTAATCTATTCTTATTACATATAATATTACGTTAGGATGTGCTCTATATTCTGCTTTAATTTTATCTCAACAATAATCGCTATTCTGTGCAAAACTTCATGACATTCATTCATTTGCTTTAAGTTTTATATGAATTTCATTAGCGGCTCTTCCCTTCAATTCAATAATATTATTGACTTTTTTGATTGAATGTTCAAAAATGCAAATTCAATCAAAATTAAGAAAAGCACCAAACCTTTATCCTTGTTAAGTTCATTCAATGCCACGAATATCTTAAGTATAATTTAAATCAAATTCTAAGCGAAGAATTGCATTAAATGAATATTCTTAGCATTAAGTGATATATTGTTTGACTTTTGCCAACAATTGTCTAAAATTCTAATTTTTGACAATTTATCAAAAGAAATGCTGACTAATGAGAGCCGCTATTGAAGGCACAGCTATTGTCTAATAGTTTATAATTAATTTGAGTTAACGTTAGGATAAAATGTTTCGTTTACAGGAAGAGGACGACAGACAGAACTCTTAGATGAAGCAAAGCATGTCTTAAACTTATTTACCTATGAGTCCAATCTTTCAATTAAAGGTATTTCTTAGTTTTTTGTCCAATTATTTTGTTTGCGTTTATTTTATTATTTTAATTGCTTATAAGGAAAAGTTGTGAAAATTAAAGACTTGTAAATTTGCACAAGTTATCAATCAGTGATCTATCAGTGATCGCATCCCGTTTTGCTTTCATTGCATATCATTTTTACTTTAATTCACAATTAAATGACTTTTTTAGGAGAACTTAGAGTCAAATCAACAGAATTTGGAGTTTTGTGACAGAAGTGAACCACAACTCTATCATAGAAAACAACTGACAAAACAGAGCCAAAGTCAGACAGAAGGCAATCCTACTTTTGAAATGAAAACCTTTGAAGTCGGTTCAGTCGAATCTAACGATACATTTCTGAGTTGTTTTACGCATCCATTCAACTCATTAGCAGATCTGACTGAAGACACAAATGAAGACCATTCCGGAGCAGAACTCTTGCAAAACGTTTATATCAATCCGATGGAAGTCATGGATCAAAGTAATAGCAAAGATGTAAACTTTGAACAGACAGTTCGAGTGCCTCTCAATCAAAATAAAATTGAAGACAATTTAAGTTTTGAGAACAAAAAACTTAATGTTATTTTATCGGAACATCTCTTCTCTGAATCATTTTCTTCGAAATCGACTCCGAGTGTGGTCACCAAAAAACCCAAATTTCTTCAGGGATTGAGAACTCGATTCGATGACTCAAATGTTGGCCAAAAAGACTTTCACGAAACCACTAAATCTCTGAAACAAAAAATGTCAATTAAGACCCCATTCTTTCCATACAGAGGTACTAACAAAATAATATTCAATAATATTGTTGTTCACAGAATATTGTATTTTTAGGGCGAACTGGAAGTGGAAGCAAAGCATCGCTTCTGATATCAGATCTGAATAGTCAGAGCCCTAAACATAAAAAGTCTATTTTGAAGAAAAACGATTCGTCTTTGACTCAGAGTAAAGAAGAAATGGAAAGACTATTACCGGATACTCCAAAGCATACACTCAATAGAACTTCAACTACTCCTCAAACACTGTCTCTGACAGCAACGAGTCTATCCATACCTTTGCGTCCGACCACTGGTTTCCTAACTCCTCAGACTTCAAGTCCTTCAGCGCTATGTCTTTTAGGGAATGAGATAACGAACAAAACGATTCGGCCGTCACTCAAACAAATTGGTTCGAGTAAAGCAGGAAAACAGCCGTCTCCTCCTCCTGTGTCAATTTCTTCACCCAGTCCTCCAGCACTACCTAATCTTCCTCCACCTCCAAATCCATTGCCTGTACCAATATTACAGACATCACATACCACACGATTAATTGGAGCGGTAGCTCCCATTCAATTATCTTCGAAGGCTTCGCTCAAGAAGGCCGACACACCACTAGTCCGGTGTTCAAACCCGGTCTGTTATTATAACAGAGTTTGTAGGGCCACTCCTCTGTGTGCCGGTTGTGGCCATAGAATAGAAACAATTAAAGACTCAAATAATTCAAAACCACATTCAGTTCCTCCGACACCGACGACACCGGATTCAAAATACGACCCAAATATGAGTCGGCAGCCATCCAACGAGTCGGCGCCTCCCGCCTACTCATAATGTATAGTTAAATAGTCTTAGATTTTAAAATTATAAACAAATTATTTATAAATTCTGTTTTGAAGGCAATTACAGACTAAACATACGAACACTTTATTAAACAAATTATTTAAAATTATTATAAAACTTATAATAGAAACCAATATATTGTTGCGATGCATAACATCAGAGAATTTATTTATTATATTATTTTAATTCAAAACATTTTTTAAATCAATTTCATTGAAAAAGGGATTGACATTAAGGTTCGTGTCTTTTGTATAGTGTATATAATTATATTATATTAACTATAATTCATATTTAAATCCCTTTTTCAGAACAATTTCATTAATTTTAAACTCAATTTTTATTCAATTCATTAATTTTTTACTGATTCTCATAAGTATTAAGAATTTTTAGTCTATTATTGATAAACATTTTGTTGAATCGATTAAATTCAATAATTTATTTGCGAATTATTCTTCGAAATGTTTGACTAAAATTTTAAACATTTGTTATTATTATTAATTTTGAAAAATCATTTTTCAACGAAATGTGAATTTCGATCAAAATTTATTTTAAACCAATTTAAGCCTTAAAACAATTTTTAATTTAATGAGAATATTATGAATATATCTGCAAATTTGAGTCCAAATCTGCTCTTATTTCACAAATTCTACCGATTTTTCGTCCATTAATTAAATTTGAAATTGAATTGATCTCAAAACCACTTTTTACTAAACAATATTAAACCGATTCTGTGCTGACGGTGTGATTGCAGTAATGGTTTGATTCGATGCCAATTCAATACCAATTCACATATTGTTTGCCATTTGTTGTCAATTGTTTGCTCAAACTTTTTATATAAGTTTTAAGATTTGCAAAAAAATATATGAAAACGAGAATAAGAATAGAATTATTAAAAAAAAACACTTAAATCTAGTCTTTAATCATTTGTGATCTTAAGTAATATATTAAATAATAATTAGTTAAATAATTATCGAATAATTAATATTAAATTCAAATTTATTTTTCAAACATAAATATATTCACTAATTATATGATTAATAGATTAGTTTAATTGAGAACCAGAGGTGTATATAATATAAATCGATTATTAATTTAAATAAATATACGATCTGTTAATCTAAGGAATAATTCTGGACTTAAAGTAGAATAGAATAGAAATAATTAGCGATTCTTTAAAACAATTGTTTCACAAATATATTAATTGTGTTTTAAATCTATTCTAAATTTATTCAGTTTATTGAAAATTTAAACAAATTTATTGGACTTGTTTTGGATAACAAACCGGGAAATACTTATTCTGTTCTGATTCTCACCTCTGTTTCTGATACACTAATTGCAAGTTTAAAGAAAGCCTTTTTGAGAGGAA
>JAQGCE010000254.1:0-14463 GCA_034699185.1 Eupelops torulosus
AGAATAACAAATCGATTAATGAATGATTTATTTATTATTATTAATCATTGAATATAAATACCGATATTTTTCATATTTATCGATATATTTCTGTCCTATAAATACATTTGCTTTGACTCGATGTAAGTCAACAAAAGGTCTTCGAAGGGCTTCATTAATATCGTCTGCGGCGGCACTCAATTCACTTCCAACAGCTTTTATTTGTCTTTTTATGTCTGGAATCGTATTATTGACAGTCGACTGGATTTTATAACTGATTTCATCGAATGCTTGCTTTCCTTTTTTGATTTCGTGAACAATATTTGCATTCAGTAATTGAGAGATATTTTGCATCAAATGTGACAAATCTGGCAAATCGTCGATACGTGTGGTCACAGAAAACGAGTTAAGGATTCGGTTGTATTTATACCTCAGATCAACACATACTCTGTCTCTACATTGAGTGAGAAAACTCTCCAAATCCTATATCAAACAAAAATGAATAAAATTGTATTAAAATAGAAATTAGATTTCAGATTACATTTTTAGATCGAGTGAGCCGTGACTGCAACTGCACAGTCAGTAATCGGAGTTCAGTTGTTTCACCAGAAAGTGTCCTCAAATCACTCAAAATTGAGTCCAATTCTATTGAATCGAAGGATAAAATATGAAAATCTAATAAAAAAAATTCATATAAATTAATGTATTACTGGAGACAATGTCTGTCAGATTATCCAAAGAGACGGCTTCTGAGAGAACGGCTAATCTGTTTTTGACAATAAGTCCACTTTTATCCAAACTATTTCCCAATTCGTGTTCCAATTGTTCGAAATTTGTTCGCAAAAGTGTATTGACTTCGTATTGAGTGTTATTCAGATAAAGCATCAAATCATCAGTGGTTTGGTTCAGTGTTTTTGGCAGTTGTTTAACACCTGAACGGATGTATTCATTGGTAACGAAGGCACAGATTACGAAAAATGACATCAATAAGAGAAGAACAAATAATTTGACAGCACTTAGAGTCCGAACACAGGGATCACACGTTCGGTCAACTTTGTAGCGTCTCTTCTTTCGTCGACTCCCTCTGCTCGGAGATCCAGAAGAATTATAACTACGGCTATGTTTGGCACGTCTTGAATGCTTATCCGATGAACAACAACAGCAACAGATGAATCCAACCAAAGGTATTACTATTCCAATAGTGATCAACACAACTGATGTCAATATAAGTCCCCAAAAATGTTCGGTTAACTAAAATTAAGCAAAAAATAAATTTACAAGAAATTAAATATTAAATAAAACCTACCTTTCCTTTATTCTCTAATATCAAAGGTATGGGATCGTCGAGTGCTTCCTCTTTAATCAATTCATTCGGAAGTCCAGGTTTTTGCAGAAAATCGACGATATATTGAGTGATGAGATATAAGTGGTCCATACCTTTGCCACTGAAGACAGGAATACCTGAATGCCATTGACTTTGACCGAGACTTTGTTGGGGAGAAATAAACTTAATTTGACGCCAAGGAATGTCTCCATTCATGTCATCCATTGTTTGTTCGATGGCTTCTTTGGGATGAGCTTTAATAGCAAAGGCTGGCAGTGTTTCCATACATAATACTAATAACACTATCAATAGGTTTGATGTCTGGCTCTTAAATGGCGTTTTGGCTCTGAATGTGGACAACATTTCTGCTGTCAATTAAAATATTTTGGGATTTCTTTGGGTTTTCTTTCGTTTTCGTTGATCTCAATATTTAATGAATAACTTAATTAATAAACAAAATAAGTGTCAGAAGAAAAGTGAGATACGTTTCGTTTGAGTGAACTCCAGGTTCGGAACTACCAGTGCTTCTCGACATTCAAAATTCACGGCTCAGTTGTCTTATTGTCACAACAATGGTTTGAGGCCTAAAACGGTAACGAATGACAAGTCATTGAACTTTCCATTAATTAAAAACACATTCAAATGCTGTCAAAAACCAAAACAAAATAAACAAAAGATTTTTTTGACACAAAATTAAAATAATTTTGGATTAGATTCAGATATGACAACAATTATTAATACAATTTGAATCAGAAATCTATTAAATCAATGGTTACCTTATTTTGAATGTTAAGGTCAGCCAAACGTCTACTGAAAAACCCGTTCCTAATGGAGAGAATGGCTTTTTGCCCAAAATTGCATTTGAATTACGAAAACTAAATTATTTTTTATAATAATTTGATCCGAAATTTGAGTATTTGTTTGATCACAAGAGGAGTAAAACGAAACCAAATAAATGATGAATAAAATGAATGCGAAATATAATGAATAAAATGATAACTAAAATGAAGTAATCATTAAAAATGATTTTGATTAGAATGCGATCTTATGTTGAATGCACTCATGTTTTCACTGCCAATCATAACAAACAACTTCTATCTTATATTCCGTATTAATCGTCAAAATAATAATAATAATAATCACCTGTTTTTCAATGGCTATGAATGAGAACTGAATGACTGAACTAAACACTTATTTCTCTGATTCTCTTATCGCATAGCAGTCATTGTTTCGACTCAATACTAGACCTCTCTCTCTCTCTCTCTCTCTCTCTCTCTCTCTCTCTCTCTCTCTCTCTCTCTCCCTCCCTCCCTCCCTCCCTTTCCCTCTCTCATTATGAGTGAATGACTCACTTATTCTCTCTCTCCCTCAGGAAGACTCTCCCATTCAATGGTTTAACGAACTTATCGTAAACTCCAATAAAAGTGTATTTCCTTTGGTATCGCTTTTGCGCAAAACATTTGATCTGTAGTTTAGATGAAATCGAAATAAAATGAACTGATCAAGAACATCATTAAGTCTTCAAAAAATAGGGTATTGTCATCGGTATACTTCACATTATGTGAATCACACATTTACTTGTATTTTATGATCAAAGATGAATCATCAATGAACAAGCAAACTTAAAAATAAATTACCATGTTCCCTCGATTAAAACTAAAACAGTTGTAAAATAGCTTTTTGCGATGCCTTAAATATTTTGATTAATAATCAGTGATTATCCTTACTCATTTAAAATTAATCGTTTAAACTGTTTATGTATGACTAGAATTATTGGTTGAATGTATCCCCTCCTCAATCATTATTTACAGGAAATTAAATATTTAAATAAATATATAAATTCTTTAGATATAGTTTATAAGTAGACTAGAATATAATATGCTTGTTCAATTAATTCTAATTAGTTTTTGAGATGAATCAAATTAAAATCAAAACTCAATACAATTAGATTTTAAAAATTGACTAGATTAAAACTCGCAATATTGAATTTCATATACATATAGCTTATAAAATGATAAAATTGTAAAAGTTGTTTGGCCGAGAAGTAAAGGAAGACCCAAACCATAAAACAAAAGCTATTAATTTGTGTAAAAATATAATAGAATTGCAAACAATTCTTCAATTCTTGTGATTCTTAAACCATTTGTACAAAAAAGTTGAGAGTTTTGTGACGTAATTAATGTATATTTAATTTATTTTTAAACTCTTTAAATGTCTTTTTGAAAGTAATCTGAGATCAAAACAAAAACAAATGATTTGATCGAAAGTCTTACATAACATATCTTCTGCCAATCATTTGGTGATCTCGTTGTCAGTAATGTCAGTAGAAATTCCTCGAAGTCTTAAGCATTTAGTCCAGAAAGTGATGAGAGGCTTCTATCCGATAGAGCACGTGATTGTCGTGGATCTACTGATTAGACGTCAACTGATCAAAGAGGACGATATGATTGATTTGCTTAAATTCGAGAGAAAACAGTTGCGGTCTATACTCGCGATGTTAGAAAAGGATAAACTGACCAAAAAGAAACTGAAAATAGAGACGGGAGCCGACGGAAAGGCTAATCGTCATCACTATTATTATATTAATTATAAGGCATTTGTAAATGTAGTTAAGTATAAATTGGATCACATGAGGAAAAAAATTGAATTAGAAGAACGGGATCTCACGGCCAGAGCTTCCTTCGTATGCGACGAATGCCAGAAACCTTACACTGATCTCGAAGTCGACCAACTCTTAGACCGAAACACCGGAGAAATGAGGTCTGAATTTAATTATTATTTTAAAATAAAGCTTTTAATTGAGTTTCTCTTATTTTATGTGTTGAATATGAAAACAGGTGTTCCTTCTGTGGCGGAGAAGTAAAGGAAGATCCAAACCATATGCCTAAAGCTGACTCTCGTTTGCAACTTGCTAAATTTAACCAAATGATGGAACCCCTTTGGTTATTACTCAAAGACGTTGAAGACATTCGTCTTACCTCTGATTTATTGGAACCAGAAATTCAGGCGACAGTCAATTCTGGTTCTCAGTCACAGACAAACAGCGCTAACAATGCCTTCACTGGAAATAAATGGAACGACAAAAACAAATTAATTAATAGTGAATACGAAAACTCTGTTCTAAACGACCAAAAGAACTATACCATCAAAATAGAAGACTCCACTAATGATGACAATGGCAATGGAGTCGAAGAGGAGGTCGTTCAGGTGAAGAAAGAGCGTCCGGCGTGGATGATGGAGAGCACTGTCACTACTATTAACCATACGATTAATAACAATATAATGAGTGATGTTTTGCCCCAAAACTCAACTAAAGTTAAAAACAAATACTCGACGAAAGCAAATCCAATTCAAAGCTCTGCCATTGATTTTAACGAACCATCGAAAGAAATTCTTGAAACTCTTCTCATTCATGAGAACAAACAGGAAAACTCTTCTTCGGCGGCAACCCTTCTGTTGAGTGATTCGACAAATCATTTACAGAATAACTATAATAACAGTAATGACGACAATAATGAAGACGTGATTATGAGTGATGAGGACGAAGACGACACAGAAGTACAACAGCCGATGGTTTCTGTCGGCCACCAATCAATTCCGTTGAGTGAAGTCAACGATAAGATCATCGCTCAGATGAATGAATCAGAAAAGGAGGCATACATTCGACTCACACAACAAGTTTACGCTCATATGTATGACATTTAGACAATTGACTAAAACACTGATCAGTTTGTAATATATTAACATTTTTTGCATAATTTCTTCATTGATTCCAATTGTCATAGAATTCAATGTATTATAAATTTATTAAATTTGGTTTCGATGTCACAAATGAGGGGTTTATTTAAATATCTTTCTCTACATTTAAAAGAAAATATAAATTTATGTCCAATTAGTTTAAGTAAACTTTAGTTTAATTTTCAAATTAGAAGCCATTACTAAGAAATGCTTTAATTATTTAAATTAATTGTTAAACATTTGAATCATTGATATATTATTTTTATTTCATTTTTATCCTCAAAAGTTATTAAAGGTTTAAATATTTAGAAGATTTTGTAATTATTTTTTAAGTCAATTGGTTTGAGATCTTAAAGCGTCGTCTCCGACGGTGTTTTTGGACCAATTAAATTCGGATCACAAGATTGTGTCGTTCTTTTGATGGTAACGTTAGGAACTTCTATCACTTGTACTGATTCGATGACCGGAATATCTAGTTGTTGTATTTTGATGGGAATGCCTACTATATCGCTGTCCTGTTGAGTATCACCGATTTGTTTGTCAATACGAATCGGAACAACAATTGATTGTTCGGGTATTGAGATCTTCTCAGTGGTCACTATTTTCTGATGGACCCTTTCGTCAGCCGATTTAGCCAACAGTTTACGAACATCTGAAACGATTGTATCGTTTTTCCAGTGAGTGATCCGATGTTCGTATAGGTCTACCACTTGTTCACTGACTACAAGGGTTTCAAAAGTCTGTTTCGGTGATGGCTTTTCTTCTGTCTTTCTAAGAACTACTGTTTGACTCACTTTCGTGTTATCAGAATTAGACACAGAATTAGAATTGTTCTTATCTTTTGATTTAACCATTTGTTTGCGTCACTAATTCGGGCTTAAAATTAATAAAAAGGAAATCAAATGAAAGTTGAAATAAAACGGTTTTAAAAAATTAAACTTAGAATATTTTCTATTAAAAATAAATGCACGAGCTGCTTTTATTAATGATTTCTATAAACAAAAAGCACTCATTTGACAGATTCTATTGAACATACCGATAGATCAGAAATGTTATCAATTTTTTCGATTTTGTTTATTGAATTTTCTTGCGATGACTGTCCCTTCAGTTTATTAGACTCTAATGATTTCAAATATTGGAGCTTTCCTTCGATGTGCTTCGGTTTTTGGTAATTAATCAATTCTTTAGCTATTGTTGCCATTCTTCGTGAGTATTGTTTGCTTTGAGAAGATATCATTCAAAGAAATTTTGCAAAATATTCAATAATTTTTATTTTTGTGAACGAATATTAAAGAGTTGTTTGCTTCTAAACCAGGGATGGCCAAGGGGGGATCCAGGCTTTATCCCCCCTGGAGCCAAAAAATCCTGTAAAAATCCCCACTGGAAGGAAAATTCAAAAGTCCCCTACCTGGATCACCCCTGGAGCCTCGAAGCTTGGCCATCCCTGCTTCTAAACAAATATTATCGTACACTAATATTTGTACATGGTCAATTTTTAATTAAATGTTACATGTATATTATTTGGAATTCAGAATTTTTGAAAAAGTAAATACAATTTGGACAGGGTAAATTGCAAAAAAAAAGGATTAAAAATGATTACAATTAAAATAAATCGTTGACATTAACTCTGACTCCTCGGAGACGATAATAATCTGGATTCATTCGCCAATCCTTAACACATCCTGGAAGACATGGCCCTTAACCGTTGATACTGTAAGTGATCTATAATTCATTCTTGTCATTAATTAGCTCAGGGTGAGCGATTGCCATGTAAAAGAAAGGATAGTGATTATTAACTTTTGTTTCTTCTATAGAATGTATTGCTTTCTTCTCATTAAAAGGACCTGTAATGTGGTCACTGAAACGGGCATAGATTTGATGTCCTTGATCACATTGAACGCTAAATTCTGTGCTCAAAACAACATATTTATGATTAAATTTTGAGACCGACATAGTATTGCCGGCGTCGTCGAGCAAAGGATGAACAGCCTTTACATCAGCCACCCATTTACTACCGTCCCAAAACTCAAATTTCTGTTCTGGGTGGTTTTTATTAAATCTGGCAACATAAAGGCTCCTATTAATAGGCTTTCCATTGATTTTTTGTCCGTAAGCATAGATGTAATCGCCATCACTGACAAAACCGGCGCCAAAATCGATGTCATTTAGAGATTGCAATTTCTGATATCCGGTAACTTTTAGTGTTTTAACATTTAATTTGCACCATTGATCTTTACCAGTGTTTCTAAAACCGAAGTCTCCACCTGTACCCGTTGATTCTAACTCAGCGCAGTATACATATGCAGTGTCTCCAATTTGTATGCCATGTCCTGGCCAATAGAAATTTTTCTTGTCATCATCACATTTAAACAGAGACTTAAAGGAGGTTTGGGGGCCAACCAGTGATGTGCTGCGATCCTGAGACCAATCATTAATTGGTTGAACCATTGCTGCGTTACGGGTCTAAAAACATACCAATTTTGAAATTGAAATCAATTTTTCGATAAAAATAGATTTACATTTATTTTTAGGTATTTTGTTTAGATTCAAAAGCACCATGTATAATTTGAAGCAATCCTATTTTATTGGTTCTAAGAGCAAAGATAGTTTAGCATGTTATAGCTTTTTTAGTTTACCTTGTAGCTATAAACTTTGCAAATCTTATACTATTTAGAGAAATGACGTCTTTCTTACCATGATGAAAGTTTTCCGAATTTCATAAGCTTTTTACAGAATTGAAATATTTTTAAGTGTAATTGAAAATGTACTAGTCACATTAGTCACATTAATTTTCGGTCAACCTATTTATAACGAAAAATTATTTACGTTAAAAAAGCAGTTCTGAGTGCTGTCCTTTGATGAATAGTCGTCATAATGACTGTCACCGAACAACCAAATGGTTCGGTTGTCGTTTAAGGGAACAGAGAATCCGGCATCACCTGAAACAATACCATTCGTTCGCCTAAAATAGTTGTTTACCACATCATCCTTATGACCGATATATGCAAACACTTTCCAATCGATAAATACCAGGAAAAGAAGAATGACCTTGTCTAATTAACAAATAGATAATTTCAAATTTTAACTTTTATTTCGAATTTTAATTCTCACATCTTTTGGAAAAAATCAAATTTAATGTCATTTTAATTACAGAAATAACAAATGATTTAAATTTTTCAAATTTAATTCAAATAATTGTTTTCATCTCTTCTCATATTTATATTTATATGGATGATCAGGGTCGATAATGTGTCAAGATAAAATGTTCACTCCTACATTAAATGAAAAATTGGGAAATATCTAAATAACTGAAAAACAAATTCAGGATTTGATAACAGAATTACTGAAAATATGTTTAGTTTTTATCAATTTTTCAATAAAAACAATAATTCATAGAAAAGATAAATATAGAAAAATACAATTATTATCAAGTTTATTGTTAAATTGTCAAGGTTACTGTTAATTGTTAGCTGTTAGTAATTTGTCTTCAAGTAAATGCATCTGGACAAAACAGCAATTTTTACTGCAAAAGAGGTCTTTTAAATCAAATTATTGAAAAATAATCAAAAAGTTACATGCTTATTTCAGATTAACTCCATTAAAATGGTATTTTCAGAAAAGTATTGGAGAAATGAAAAGACATTTAATTCGTTCGAATTTTTTATTCAATTAATGAAATAATTATTAATTTTATAAATACATGAATTTGTTTGAAAACATATCACAGAATATTCTGTTGTTATTAACAAATATTTAACTTAATTCCAGACCTATTGATATGGGATTTAAGATTGTTTTACATTTTAGTCTAATTTTCATTAAAAAACTTCAAATTTATTAACAAATTATTGAATTTAAATAATAATTATTAATTAGATTTAGAAATAAATTGAATTGTTTTTAAAACAAATAAAACAATTAATTGAATATATATTCGACACATTTTTGGCGAATCTTTTGCATAGAAAACAATATAACAATTGGTTTAGTCTTAAAAAGTAATCGACTCTTAGTTTATAAATATTTTTTTCGCTTTAATTATAAGACATTTACAGAAAATTTGATTAAAATTATTACAACTTTTAGGGGAAAAAACGGATCCAATGAGTGGTAAACTTCAGTTGCATTTATTGGCAATCGAGTCATTAGAATCACAATTAGAGACAATCAAAGAGAAGATACAATTTCCGAAACCACTGAAACACAACAAGAAGACGGCCACTGCAAACACGAGGGAACAGATGGTACACGGCTTCCGCTCCAACACATATCCGATCAGATATAACACCACAAACATCACGTGATTCTGAAGAAGGGTAGCGTTCGTCGGCTTTGGGATCAGAAGCACTGGAATTAACCACTGAAGACAATACATAACTAAATCATCAATTCATAAGAATAGGATATTTAAAAATGAACTCAAATTCTTAATCCTTTAGTTTATGATCTGAATTATAATTTTTGAATTGGATTTTAATTTGAATTAAATTTTAGTCAAATAACAAAATTTGGTCTCAATTTTCAAATAATTTCAAACAAATTATTGAATATTTTAATCGATTGAGTTATTTATAAATCAATTAAATATTTGATAAAATCAATTGAAATCACTTCCGATTGAAATGAAAACTTGATTTTCGCTAATATTATGTTTACTAAAAACGATGTCATCCGTTGTCAACAATTTTGACAACAGATGGCAGACATCTCTTTGTTTTTTAATAAAAAGAGTAAACAATTCGTTAAATTTTTTCATTCAATTAATTTTATTTAAATTATCTTTAATTAAATTAATAAACAAATAATGTATGGCTTAGAAGAGGCGGGAATTCCTGGAAAAGAATATCTTCGCGATTCGTTGACCAACTGTTCCGATCCGTTGCGAGCGATCGAAGATTTCCAGACAGAGAATGGAATTCTTTTGCCGTCTTTGCGACCAATGCTTCCATTGCTTGACTTGCATGGAGTCAAACGACTAGACTTCCATTTTTCAGTTCTGGAAGAGTTAAGGGACAAACTGATCGGTCGAATTGACGACATGTCCAAAATGGAGCAAAAAGAGCGCGAAAACAAACTCAAAGAACTATTGAACAAAAGCTTTCCATTAATTCGTGTTCCGTCTCTACAACCGGTGGTTATGATAATCCTTAAGAGCCTCGAAGTGGTCGAAGACAAATATCTCAAACAATTGGTCGCCGAAAAGAGTCTTTACGAGAAATGCGATGTATCTGTGAAGAGGCAGATATGGCAACAGCACCAGACACTCTTCGGCGATGAAGTCTCACCCATTCTCTCTCAATATATCAAAGAAGTAGATATTCTTTTGATCTAATATTTTATTTAATTGTCTTTTTTTTTATTCATTCAGAAAGAGTCCATTTTCTTCAACTATAAGGACGTAAATAAGACTTTTTATTCTTTGACTCCAAAAGTTCGGCGACAAAACCAAATAATCCAGACTTTGGTCAAAATGGTCGGAAAGAATGTTCTGCTTTACGACACAATTCTTCAATTTTTAAGGACTTTATTCTTACGGACGAAGAATGTCCACTACTGTACTCTTCGAGTGTCACTTCTGATGGCATTACATGACGCAGAAATACAGGACATCACTGGAATGGATCCGTGCCATAAGTTTGGCTGGTGTTTGGATGCATGCATTCGGGAACAGAATGTAGACCCGAAGCGGTCGCGTGAACTTCAAGGCTTTTTGGAAGGAGTGCGCAGAGGACAGGAACATGTACTTGGTGATATATCTATGACTTTATGCGATCCGTATGCCATCAACTTCTTAGCCCTGTCCTGTATGAAAATAATAAACCATCACATTGTGAACGAGACACTGGCCAGAGATAATCACGTGTTAATGCTTTTGCTTCGAATGCTTAACTTAGGTCTTCACAGTTGGGATATTCTTAACTCTCAAGTCTTCAGAGAGCCTCGACTCGATCCCGACCTCATCACCAAATTTATTCCTCTTCTTATGTCTTTCATAGTCGATGATCAGGTCCGAAGTGTTAATTCTAAGCTCCCGCCCGATGACAGAGAGTCTGCTCTGGCTATTATCGAACATTCAGGACCTCCTCCTGACTCATACCAACAGTTTGTTTCTGAGGACAGATTGGCTTCAATTTTAGCCATTTATTACACCATTCAAGTGACCAAACAGAAGGACAAACAGGCAGTTATGAGAGTATTAGGAACCCTCTCTTCCTCTCATGAAAACCGGGCGCTCGACGACCAATACTTACATATTTTGGTTAATAATTTGATAGGAATGGCTGATGACTTCAGTAGCGAAGAGTTCTGTTCTGTAGTCTTTGATGAGATATTTTTACCGGCTCTGACCTATGGAAATGTTGTCCACCATCTAATGAAACTGTTGTGGCACTGTTTACACGCCATTCCTCGACAGAGACTCGAAAATATGATTAAAATTCTGGAATCGTTTGCATTTCACAGTGAAAACAGTAAAACCCTTTCCAAAGAACTGCTGACAAAAGCAAACGATTTTCTTACAAAAGCGGAAACACATTCACAGAAGTCAGCCCAAAATAGCGAAGAAGTTGGGTTCGCCGCCTCTGTTCTGACCCCCGCCTCACATCGCGATTAAATTTATTTATTTATTTATTTCTAATCAAATTTTAATCAAATTTTCAGATATTTTTCAATAAAATAATTCTTTTAAATGTTTGGACTCTTTTTCGATGAGATTTCATAATTTCTGATAGAGATTCAGTATTTGAGCCTCAATTGGACGGCCCCTTTTGGTTGCGCTGTTGTGAATGAGCCACCATTTGCAAGGCATGAGCCAAGTCCTGACCGGCAAAGTTACATAACTCACAATAACCCGGAGGACCGACAGGACCTTAAATACATTCAAATCTTAGAAAAATATTTAAAACAATTAAGAAATACCCGGAGGCCCAGACATTCCTGGCAGGCCTGGTCTTCCTTGCTGGCCTCTTTCTCCTTGAGATCCTGGCAAACCTATTCCTTGAGGACCCGGCTGTCCAATAGGGCCAATAGGACCCTTAAATTTATTATGAAAGATTGAAATAAATATTTATTGATTTAATTTATTGGTTTACCGGTTGTCCTCCTTCTCCCTCTTCTCCACGCTCTCCTTTCATGCCTAGTTCTCCTCTATCCCCTTTAGGCCCTGGTGGTCCCTGAGAACCAGGCACGCCTTTCCATTAGAAACACATTTGGTTATAGATATTTTCTATTTAATAATGAAATACCTGGTAATCCAATGAATCCTAATTTAAATAGAAGATATATTTAAGCTAGATAATTCCATCTAAATTTTATTAATTAACCTCTTTCTCCCTGCAGTCCAATAGAACCACTCTCTCCGGGCGGACCTATAATTCAAATCATATATAATAAATGAAAATCATTTCAACCAAGAAAAACTTACCTGGTTGCCCCTGCGGTCCTATTCGTGATTTTCCCGGCCTTCCTGGAGGTCCGGGTAAACCTGTTATCAAAATGAGAGACAATGAAATGGATGTCTTTTATTTAAACGTATTTAACCTTTGAATCGTTGCGACATTTCGTTCATATGTTCTGTTTTTACAAAAAACACATTAATTTCTATCAAAATCCAAATGAAGGCAAACCTCTCAACACAGTTGTGATTATTTCTTTTAACTCATCCTCGGTGTAAGTTTTTCCTGGGATACCAGGCACTCCCGGTACACCATTTTGACCCCTTGGCCCTGTTTGGCCTGATGATCCTGGAACACCTTGAGGACCTGGAAGCCCTGGCCTGCCTGATTCTCCAGTTTGACCTTTCTCTCCTGGAGGGCCAGGAGAACCAGGCTGTCAAAAATTTAACATTAAAAAAGGTCAAACATTTGGAAGTGAGAAACCTCTCCTTGAGGTCCTGGATATCCCATTCTTCCCGGTATTCCTTCCAATGAATGTGGTATCACTTCATGACATTTGTCACACTTTTCGGAAAAATTGTTTTGAAAAAAATCAATTTAACAAATGAACTCAACTGCTTGACCTGGTGGTCCTGGTGCTCCAACTGCCCCTTTTTCTCCTGGTATACCATTTAGTCCGGGTAATCCCTGAGGTCCCAGAAGACCAGGCAAGCCCTGAGGACCCTGACAAAATTATTCCCTTTTATAAATAATTAATTGTTTGATGACTGGACCTACTTGTGGTCCAGTGGGTCCGATTAGACCGTCATTTCCATCTAATCCCTTAATTTTTGAAAAATGTTAACTTTGGTTCATTTTATTAAATCAAACCTTTTCTCCCTTATCCCCTATAGGACCAACAGGTCCTCTAAGACCTGGCTCTCCTCTCTCTCCTGGTTGTCCTGTATCTCCTTTAGGTCCAGGTCTTCCAATAGGGCCCTAAATAGAATAAGCATGTTCAATTTGCAAAAAATAAACAATAAAATACTTCAGGTCCCATTGACCCCTGTAATCCAGGCTCTCCAGTTCGTCCAGAAATACCAGGAGTACCTGTCAGCCCCTTAAATATAGGCACAAATATTTTGTAAAACTCAAAATAATATTATTAATATCAAAGAGAAAGGACCTACAGGCGGACCCCTTTCTCCTGGAATACCAAATCCTTGGCCATCTCTTCCTGGAATCCCATCAGCACCAGGAACACCATCACTTCCTGGCATACCTGGAATTCCTGATTCACCCTGTAAAAAATTATTAATCTTAAATTAATAAAAGCATAATTCATTCTTACTCTGTCCCCTTTTGGTCCTTGTGGTCCAATTTCACCTCGCTCACCTTCGTTTCCTATTAATGCAATTTAAAAATTAAACTGCATTATTTGCAAATTTGCAAATTTCAAACCTGGCCCTCCTGGTGGTCCAACAACACTTTGTCCTATTAGTCCGGGTGGACCCTTTATATAAATAGATCTTTAATAGAAAGAACAGCATATAATTGAGCTACCGGTGGTCCAGGGGGACAGATTGGACATTCGCTGGTTGGTTGTGTTGGAGATGGTGTTGGTGGTGCTGTTGGCGGTGGTGGCGTCGGTGGTATTGTAATTGCCGGTCGTCGCAACTGAAATGCAATTTAATGTTTTATTCTGATCTCAAAAAGAAAATAATTACGAATTCAGAGCAGGATTCCCTTTCAGGACGGGTAGGATCACAACTGACCACTAAGTATTGCAAATCCACCTAAAAATAGAGCACAGAATATATTTAATTAATTCATTTGTTTGGCTTTAAGGTAATGAAAGTACTGGAACTGTGGTCAGGTCGTCCTCATATTTGGCTAACCAAATATCTCCATTTAAATTGATTGGACTTCTTATGTCCAATTGAATTGTGGATCTCTTTTGACAGTTGTGAAAGAGAGTGACTCTGTCTGAGAGGACACTGAAATGGATTTTATTCCACTGATTGTCTTCACAATTAATATTAGGAAACT
>JAQGCE010000255.1:0-14434 GCA_034699185.1 Eupelops torulosus
TTATAGATTTTTTGGTTAGACTTCTGCTAATAAAATGTGAATTTTTGTCTTATTTTCAGATCAGATGTAATGAGAGTTTTCGTCATTAGTTTTAGTTTTGATTTTGGTATCGAACGTCGTTTACATTAAATACGAAATGTAGTGACTCTAATATTGAGCACAGCATATAATAATGGTCGTAATAAAAGTTTTTATTTGTGTTACCGACGAGTAATATACAAATGCATTAAAACGGTTCCCATTATTAGGAATATGTTTGTAATGTTTGCTCGACTTATCTGAGA
The DNA here is from genome assembly GCA_034699185.1 of Eupelops torulosus. NCBI lineage: Eukaryota > Metazoa > Arthropoda > Arachnida > Sarcoptiformes > Phenopelopidae > Eupelops > Eupelops torulosus. The sequence goes on from JAQGCE010000255.1 coordinate 285, forward strand.
ATACGTTTGGTTAGAATTTGAGATATACTCATATCTGAAATACATTCCTGTGGAGAGCTATCGAAGAGTCCAATCCATGCAATGTATCGCTTATGTATTGGACTTAATTGCTTTGTTGAGCCCTCCATATAATGTTTCTCTCAATTTTGCGAATTACTGCATTTTGTTATTAGTTTTCTCGCTTTCGAACTCTGCTCCAGTCATAGGCTATACTTCACTCTAATTATAGAGAGTTCGGCTTCAAAATGAGTTCCACATTTGTTATTACATTATTTTCCATATCATCTGTCAATTTGCTAAATGTATCCGAGATGGCCAAGGTCATCGACCCCATATAGTCAAATCTCCAGGGTATAGTTTTAACCATTTATGAAATAACTTTCCAGTCAAATGGGATATTGGGTGGAGTAGTGTCCATCAAATTAAAGGGTATGCATTTTCATCTACAAAAGCCACTTTGTTATAGGGATAAAATCTTGGTTCTCCCTATAACTTGCAACTTTTGCAACTTTTAACAAAGGCTTTGGTATGAGTGATAAGGTTAAGAGTGAATGGTCATTTTCCATAGAAACAAACATCAAAAGAATTGTTTTGTCTATTATTTTCATTTATTTTGATGAGAGTGAGAGCTCAGAATAATATAAATTGTATTAGAATTGTAGTTTGTGTTTGGGAATAGATATCGAGGCAATCGTTGTTTGCCTTAATTTTATCGAATTATTCTTCTTATTCTGGATTTTCTTAATTAACGAAATGCAAACATTAGTCGAAATGTTCCGCACTTTTCTTGTAGTGATTTTGTGATTAATGTGAGGGAAAAGTAAATTTTCATTTTACTCTAATTAATACCATTGTTTGATAAGCCCTGGCATATAACTGGCCAAACAGGGAATTGCCGGTTGTGTCTGCTGTTTGCATGTCATGTAAGAGTCAGTCTCTGGTAACTCATCCTTCACTTCATTCACTCTACTCTTACTTTTGAAGAGAGTAATAAAACGAGAAAATTGTTCGCCAGTCGTGTTCTCAGTTTTATGTAACAAATAATGAAAATAAACCAATTCTTTGTGCAATTCTTTACCTTATTTTAGGGCGTCTTCGGCTATTGTCAGTGCTTGAGGGCCACCAATAAATGAACGTTTTCTAGTGTTTTCCAATTCCAACAAATTGGTGTATTTAGCCCTTGGTTCTCTCTCTCTCTCTCTCTCTCCCTCTCTCTCTCTCTCTCTCTCTCCCCTCTCCGTCTCTCTCAAGTGTACACAAAAAACTTATTTAATATATATTGGGTGCAGAGATCGAGATCGTGATGGAGAGGCACTAACACTGGACTGGCAGACAGAGCGTGAGCTGACAAATATAACAAAACACACATCACTGTTAAAGCACTGGTTATCTGCACATAAAAGTAGCCCTTCTTTCCATTCTCTATAATATTAATCTTATCTTTAAATTGATCGGTGAATTGCAATTTGATTTTTATTGAGGATTACAATCAAAACCAGACCTCAAAAGCATTTACTTCTAGTTTTGAATTTTCTTTTAGAATAGAACCGAAATTTCAAAGAAGTATTCAATAAAGTATTCGGAGTAAAACTTGGTTTATATATCAAAAGCGGTTATATTATCGATTAATTTACGGTTTGTAACATTAAATCAAAAAAGTATTAGCTTTTTATATATCACATATGAAAAGCTGTCATTTTTGTGATACTCTAAGCATTACTTCTCTCACTTTTTTGACTCTGTTTTGCTTGAATTACGAGTAAAAGAGTAAATCAAGTGATTCGACCAAAAAATATTGTTCCGAATCCTTCTTCTCAGTCATTGGCAATCATTCATAGAGACAGAAATAATATGAAAATTGTTTATTTCTTTCATTTTTGCCACTTATTTGATATATTTCTCACTGTGCTATCAATAATAGGTTTGTAAACTTGTTGTCGAAACAAACTTTTGCCATATTTTTCTTATTTATTTCTTTCTTTCTGAGGTAAAACTGTTCGAATAAAAATCATTTTTATATATGCTATACACGACATGTGCCAAAACATATCATTTGTTTCCTTATTTAATAAGGCAACCAATAGTTACTGAGAAAATATTCACTTATATCTCAACTCAAATTAGGAATAATTCAAACAATTTATTTAATTTATGATTATTTTCAATAACTTTAATCAATTCATTATATAAAATATTATTTTTATCTGGATTTTCATATTTTCGAAGAGATTTCAGTTTTCAAATTAGGTTTAAGGCATAAATTAGTTTAGAAATCATACTTTATATGAAATATTTGCAGTAATGAACACCAGAAACACTAATATAACAAAAATTCTTTAAAGCGTTAAAAAAGTGCGAAAAAACTAATGCAAAAAAACTAAAAGTAATTCTACGCAAAGGAATATTAGGACTGAGTTATTAAAGGACTCTCTATTTTTATACACATATACTTTGGGGATATGTATTTTTAAGCAACAATTTTTCTCTTGGAAAAATAGGTATTGAGTTTTCGACTGCGATATTGCCTTCTTTTTTGCTCTTTTGATGCCACAAAAGAGCGAAAAAATATTACCAAAAATTCTGTAATAAATTCGCCGTTCATTTAGTTTAGAAAAAGATTTGAAGCAAAAAATATTAAAATAAGATGAGTTTAACGATAAAGATTGGGATGACTGAGTTTTTTTTGGTGACTTCAATTATAAACTTGATTATTTCATCCTAAGATCAGACGTGAAAAGATTTTTCTATTAAATTCATAGCCTCTAAAATACGAGTCATATATAAGTTATATATAAATATTGTGTTCTTTTATACAATATCTGGTTTTTTTGTGAAACAAGACATTCAACTAATACCCAGTTATTGATCGCTTGCGACAAATAATTTTTGACAAATGTTATTAATAATGGTTTTTCATTTTTGATGTCATAAAAGTGAGTCTCAAACCTAATTTTTTTGCCTCGAATCTAATTTTTGTCTGCTTATGATTTTCAACTTCATTGCAATTTTTCCAATAATCGAAAATTTTCCGGACTATTAAGTGTGAAATATAAGTAATTATCGACAGTTAACTGCTTTTGTTGTCACATAATTACATTACTTATTTGAAAATAAGTCTTTTCAGATAGAAAAACAAAATCCTTTTATATTTTATTAACATTTAAATTGTAGAAATAATGATCGGGTTCATTTTTCACCAAAATGTGTATTAATGTATTAAACCACTTTTTGCAAGATTTGTCTTTTGATTAATAAATAATTGAATTTTCAAATGATTTATGAAATATTGAATGATTTTAGTGACAAAATTTGGAGCCCTTCCCCTCTGTTAAAGGCTGACAAATGAAGTGTTCATTGAATAAAAATTAAAGAAATGAATCTATTCCTGAATAATATCATTAATTTTTCATATATTCATAGAAAATAATAATTATTGAAAGTCTTGAACAAAGACCAGTTTTCTTATTCTAATGATAAGATAATTGAAAATCTTTATTATTTTGGTTATCATTTGAATACTGTTTACATTAATCTTCATTTTGTTTCTCAAACAAACCCACAGAAAATTTCATGATTCGAGTAAAGTTCATATAATTTTCAAGCGTTGAGATTATTATTATTATATTTCATCAAATTATCGCATCATTTCTTCCTAGAGTTTCTAATATAATTAGTTTTAGGTTTGGGTTCTAATGGATTCTCTCTCTTAAAATACAATTTCACATTTGAAAAGAGATAAGACATTTTCTCAACCAATTTAATTAGCGATTCATTTCTTTTCTCCGATTTTTTTAACCAAGGATCATCAAGCTCTTCTACTTAAGGATTAATTGAATATTTTCACCAAAATAACCTTTAAAATGGCAAATAATCAGCCAAGGAATAAATGGTTGATAAGAAATTGCGATTTACATTGCTTAATTTAATTGGGCAAAATTATAGAAATTAATGAAGAGTGCTCTTGGCACGACAATAAATTCAAGGGGCCCTCTCAATCCTTCAAATCTTAGAGCAGGTGCTTTCTGCAATTTTGAGACTCAATAAGGCTTTGAACCGAACCCTCCCCTTTGATTGTCCCTATTTTAAACTAAAATTTCGATTCCATTAAATGAAAGATTGTTATTGTAATGAATTAAAACTCTTTTTATATCCATTATTGAAGTTTATTAACTAAAGTAAAATCCATTATATCTCCTATTATCTAGCATAAATATTGCACTCATGGATTTCCACTTTGTAATCCAGCATAGGATTGAAAGCCTAACAAGCCTTGTAAGTTGGATTATATATTCAATAATGGGATTAAAAGTGAATAAATTCTTAGTGTATTGTTAATGCACAGCCTAACTCTAAAAGTGAAAGTTTTCAATAAATATTATGTAATCGTTTGCAATACATACGACGTGTTTCTCGAAAATTTGGTTAAAGTATTAGAAATGTCTGAAAAATTGATTGATTTATCGGACAGTTTTACCGGAGGGTCAGATCCTTCAAATTCACTTTTTCAGAACTATTTAACATTTACTTATCAGTGAATTGGGTGTTGGGAACGTCAAAGTCACCTTTTCCACTACTGCGTTAAATTTAACATCCCAATCCTCCATGGTTACCATAAAAATGTCAAAACAACCTTTCCATCTTTTCTAATGAAATAATTGATTATTTATTCATTGATCATTTAATTCGATAAAAGAATAAGCAAATCTTACATTCATTTATTTAATTGTTAATAGTATTAGTCATTAATTGATTTTTAATAAATTAGATAAATATGAAGAAATCATAACTAATATGAATTAAACATTTTTGCCTTAACACAAATATTAAAAGATATAAAATTATGTTTGGAATATTATATTTCTTATAATGATAAAAGTATAACCTAGGTCCTAGATATATCAAAATATCAAGAATTGATCTTTATTGGTATAAAATTGATGTCTAATGATAAGACGATTCATTGGTTCAGTTCATTGACATTCGTATTTCAAGTTTATAACTAATATATTAAACAAACAAAACATCAAATTTTTTAATATTCACTGCTTTTGAAGCACTTTCTGAGAAATGCTTTTCGTGTTATTCATATGTAATCTGAAAACCAATCATTTCAAGAGATATTGAAAAATATAAATTTGTTTCCGATTATTCAACTCATTGTGAGATTTAATCGATTTATTTCCTTTTCAAAAAACAAGACTAAATAGGAGTGTTATCCAAAAACTCATTGAGATTGATACTTGGTAATCTAGATTCTGAATAGTCATCTCGAAAGAATCTAGTTTATTGTAAAGGGATTGTATAACAAAAGCTAAAATGGCTCTAAAGTGTGACAAAACTTGAATTAAAAGTTCTTGAAACTAGTGGGATATTTACCCTAGACCTTGATTAATGACAGCAATTTAATTTATTAGGAGTTTTGATTAATTTAGCGAGCTAATTTGACAAAACTTGTTTAAAATTTTGATTTAGGTCATTTTAAATAATTTTAAACTTTACTAATTTCCTAAAATTTAATGAATTTTAATGGTTTTTAGTAAATATTAGCAAAAGCCCATTCCTTAACCTGTGCTTAAGTTTGGTGATCCCTTCTGAAAAGCGATTTGGTTGTCAAATGGTTATAAATTGGAAAATATTTTTGGATCACTTGATGTTTGAAATATTAAGTGTTTACTCAAAACTATTGATAAGTTTTTGGCGAAAAATTGAGAAATAAATATTAAATATGCGCTGAAAGAGAATTATTGGCTTTTGTTTTGTCATTTTGTTTGTGTCTCTTCTGTTGTATTACTTTGTGTCCAAAACGACAACCTTTTGAAGTGTCAGAAATCTAAAATCGAAGATAATTCATGTCTTTCTTATAACTTTTCGTCTGTTTTATGTTCTTATAACATTTTTTTGTATCTCAGAGCCTCCAATCCATTTGTCTTTGAAGGCGGAGGACTGGTATTAGAAGCCCTAAGAAAGAAGAAAGGATTGATTTTCTGCTGAGTTGACACAAAAATCTAAAATAAAAGTTTAATTTTTTCTTGTGTTTGAGCCGCGAAAAAAACGAGAGCACATATATCTGAACAAAGAATAGAAAAAATATGTGAAAAAGAGGGGAGAGTATCATTTGGAAATCATTTCTCTTTTTGTATGTTATTCTTCGGGCAACGCCTATAATTGTAATGCCATTCATTCGCTACACGACATTAGCAGCAAAATGTGGTTCACCTGAGTTTGAATTCAAACTTTAGTTTTATTTTATATATCGCTATATATTTATACAACTAATATATATACACACACACATATATATATATATTGTATATATATATATATTGTATGCCATAATACAAATATAGTCATATAATGTATGCCATAATAATGTAGAGGACATTAATCATTAGTGGAGTAAAGTATTATTTGAATGCAAATACCTTTAGAATTGTTTTGGAGAGTTTTGTCGACAATATTTAAATTTAATTTTAATTTCTTTTCCACTTAAATGAGATTTTATTAAAATTAAATTTGAATCAGGATTTCAAGTGAGTTATGAAATTTGGATTTTCAAAACAAATCAATTTAAACACGATTTTCAACTTAAACTCGTTGTTCTTAAGGAGAAAATAAGAAAAAGAATTTTGAAAATAAAAAAAAATCTTTTAAGTCCTTCTGATTATGAATGCGAATAGCATTGAGTTTTGTGTTAATTTCAAAAGAAATATTTGGCATATTTTAACTCCTTTTTTGACTCAGAATAAGTTCTTTGCTTTTGATTACAGATTAGATTCAAGACTCTATGTATACGATATCGGAGACCGACTGTATGTAACCCCTAAAGAAATTCAGGACTTATTTCTTTGAACTCGAAATTTGAGTTGTTTTTTACTGGATTTCAAATATTTTCAAACATTTTCTGGTAGGGCTTAAAATTAGTTCTGGATTTTCGATACAAATTATTTTTCCAATCAATAAATATTTCCTCGAATCTAATCTTTTAGAAAGAAAAAAAATGTCAAATACTATTCAAAACTTCTGTATTCAAAATATTTTTCATAATTTTGTTTTTGAATTCAATAGTTTTCGACAAAAGATATTTTCAAATCATAGAACAGACAAAAAATTTAATAAAAATAAGTTTTGATTCTTTAATATATAAGAAATGAAATCCGAGAAATACATGAGTTTTGTGTATGTTTTGAGTTTGAGTTTTGTGTGGATTTTTTCAAATTGTGATATCGTCTGAAATGAAAGATTCTCTAAACTCACGACATTTCAAAATATTAAAAATGTATTCTCAAAACGGGTTGAGTCAAGAGTTAAATCAGTTGACTCTTAGTGTTCAGTAAAATCAGTTAACTAAAAATTGTCAGCACTTTTAAAGTCTCTCTCTATTGAAGGTCAGCCTCCAAATAAAAACTTCGGTTATGGATAATATAATTTGAAGCCTGACTCACGGCTACTAACTCTTGAGGACCGGCTGGTACTGTCCAAACAACGATAAGAACCTGAAAGCCATGGCAGTGAAGCACTCAAATATTATTCACCCTCAACAATATTCTTTGCATAACCAGTTGAAAGAATGACAACAACTCTCGAAAATTGAGTTCTCCCTCTCCTTATGATAACAAATATTAAAAAAACAATAAAAAACACAAAAGACTTCAACCAATTATTGTTTTGAATGAAAAGCATTTTAATAAATAATTTTCGTTTAGAAATTAGAGGAATTGAATAATTTTTTCATTATCTCAAAAGAAAACACCTATTCTTTGGTTAATTAATTTTTTTTGTAATCATTTCACAGTTGAATACAAATTTGTTGATTGAATACAAAATTTGTATAAAATATGCGTTAATTTTGCCATAAAATCAAAAGTTTTTTGTTTGTCTAAAAGCTGTTTATAATGAAATTGTTTTCAATTTTGTATACATTTTTTAATTTATTTTTTAATCATTTATCAGAAGGCAGAGTATGTTTGGTTCTTTGCCCAGAGGTTGAGCGCAAATTATATCTTATGAGTGGTGACCGATCACACTATTGATATACAGTCGGTTCCCCTAATTGTTTCCCGGGTTTACATTAAAATTGTGGTTAAGAGAGCGCATGGAATACCTGTTCCCCGACTGAGAGAATTTGCTTTGCTTTCGGGTAAGAATCCAGTAATACCTGACTGTTGAGTGAGAGCGCTGGGGGTCACTGAGGTTTGTCTGTATTGACCTGTTCAGAGAGCACTCGTCAGTCTTGTTTAAAACACAGTCGACTCGTCTTTTTTTAGCTTTCGATAGTAATGAGAGGTATTTCAATAATTTTTTTTCTGTTTAAAAACGCTTTGACTAACTATTGGTCTCACGTTTTGCTGTAGTGATTGGTTCTTGGTTTCCAAGGAAAACATTCCAAATAGATTTACCCAATTCTAGACAGGGGTTTGCTGTGTGTGCTGTGAGCGCTCGACAGCCGGGAGAACCAGTGCTGGCGAGAGAGGGAAAAGAGAGCAATGAGGAGAGCACAGGCCTTCTCGTGAGTGCGCCGCTCAGACGAGAAGCCACAGCTTGCAGTCGAGCACTACTACCAGTTGTTCAGTGGTTGTAGGGATAGACACACACTCTGTGCGTCACATTTGGTACACAACAGACTCGAAGTAAACGTTGGTATCTTTGCTATTGTGGTTCAAAACATGCGAACACTTTGACAGACAATGTGAGTCCCAAACATATCAATGATTTGGAGACATCTCTACTATTCTGTGCTCTGATTATAATTAAATAATTGAATAATGAAGTGTTTAAACAACTTTTTAACAAATGTTTAAATACGTGGTTTGACCTCAAAAAGTGAATTCAATTGAGAAATGGTTGTTGAAGTCTGTGCTAAAGTGAATTGTGAACAAGTCGTCGCACACACCATACATACCATACAAGTGTATGGCTTTGTATTATAACAGCATTGCCTGATTCGCATACCTGTTTAGGACGACTTACGGTCTAAGTTATGGTGGAGCAGTTCTGTCTTACCTCCAAACACAACACATACCACTAGTCTATCACTAACTATGGCTCAGACTCACGAAAATATGAGTTTATATGAGTTGAGGGAATTGGCGACCAGACAACAGGAACGCATAGAAACCACTCAAAAAGTGATTTTAAACAGAGAACAAAAATTAAAATATTTAAAACAGGACCAGAACCTCACCCATGCCATCACCGAATACGACAAAAACCTCCATCGCCTTAAAGAGTCCATTTCCGCTCAGGAATTGAAACTGAGACAATTGAGAGCTCTTAAGGCTCAAGTTCAAAAACAAAGATGCGGTAATGGCAATTTATGTGAGTACATTGTACCATTGTACCATACACAATTATCACACTTTCCTACTCTCTTTATTTGTTTAATTAATTACACCATTAGTTTGGCTTTGAATTTGAAAAAAAACAAATTCACATTTGATTTAATTTAAATTCATAGCGAATATACAATTTTCTCCGACTTATTATTATTATTATTATTATTTAACTTTGTTTTTGTTTAATAAGAATTTGTTTAATAACTCAGTTATGTTATGATTGCCAACAATCAGAATAAATGACACTTTAGTTGTGCGAAAAATTTGGATTCAATTCTAAAGTATTTGAATTATGATAGTTATTAAGGAAACATAATTGTGCGCCGGATATGCACACAAACACAGAGTACATATTTTAGGGACTCACACACGACAAGGACATACATTAAGGAGGGAAAAAATATTTTCCATAATATAAAGTGTATCTCCTTTTGAAAATATTTTTGACTTGACTTCAAAGATGTTTTTAATGTGCAATTAAATTATAGACAAGTTTGGAGGCCTTCGAGCCATTTGTGTCTTAAACTCATTTTTTCAGAAGTGAAGAATAAAATTAGTGGAACTCTGTTTTGTATTCACACATATCTCGTCAGTGGATCTCTAAATCTCTTTTCAAACTATATTTTTCTCTTATTTTTATTTTCTCTGCATTTTTACTATTTTTATGATTTGTTGCACTAATTCTTGTTTTTAGCGTTTCTTTGGTAGACATGTCTTATGCTGTTCTCACAAAAGGCAAAAAGTGAAAGGACTTGTAATCACTGTTTTTGATGTATGAGAACATATGATAACCGATCTTAAGTTCATTGTGTATGACATGAGTTACTAAGTATCCAAAACAGTAGTCAATCCTCACTAACATACAAACAAAAATATTAGCGATATTTTCCTCAAAACAAATGAATAGGTTATGGCTTCGGAAGACTTAACTTTCAAATTAGTTGTCAAAATGTTTTCTAAACTAAATGTGTTGTCAAATCCAAAATGAAATGCTTTTAAAACACAATTTTATGCAATAATTTGAAGGCAAAACAGTTTTGTATTTAACTCTCAATTATAGTTATAATTAAAGTTATTTCAAAATCAAATAATCTGTTAATGAGTTACTAAACCTATGCATTAGTTTGACTCAAATTTTCCTTATAAACAGTGGATATCATCTGAAATGGTGTTGTTTTTCATTTTTGTCATTTTGGTTGCAAAATAAGTAGAATTAACTTTCGTTTTCAACTTTATATTAAAATAACTTATTATAAATTTAAGGCATAGAAGAGAACAGAAGATAACGTGAGTTTGACTTTTGATATAATCATTGCGTTCTTTAGAAAGCATTAGAGCCTCGAATGTCATTTTTATCATATCAAATGCTCTCTCTCTCTCTCTCTCTCTCTCTCTCTCTCTCTCTCCCTCCCTCCCTCCCTCCCTCTCTCCCTCTCCGCGCAAAACAAGCCTAATATAAGACCAGACAATACTTAGCATAAAATAATGTGAAATAATGTTCACATAATACACAAAAATGCCATTATTTGTGACTCTATGTTAGACTAATCTATTTTGTTTTGTTTTTCGTTACCTTTTGTTATTTTACCCGAATAAACCTTTAGAATTAAAGGAATTAAATTTCAGACAAATAAACTTTTAGAAATTTTTTTTGTTTCTAAGGTTTTCATATAATTTTTATTCGCAAGACTTAAAACAAGATTATTCTCAGCAGAAATTCTCTCCGATTAAATAAGTGACTAAAAAATTGTGTTTTCCTCTCTAATCGTTTTGTGTGTTATTTCACTCTATTATTATTATTTTGGTGTTCACTATATTGAAGTTGAAATGACTTCTAACGACTTTCATTGTCCTATTGTTTGTATTTATGATTTTCTAGCGGTTGGTTCTGAACCTGAATTCCATTCAATGATTTAAAAAAGTTTTATTCTGTAGATTGTCGTCATTTTAGATCAGTGTTCACAAAATTACTCCCTTTGAATGTCTCTGTATTTTATTTTATTTTCTATCCGACACATACACACAATGTGTTCAAAACTCTGTATACAAATATCATTGTGTGTATGACATGAGCCAAAAGAGACGAACATTTAATACAATTTTTACAAACATTAATTGAAAGCTTAAAGAAGAATATTTTATATTAGTTTTGGTCAGTATTTTCTTTTGACTTTTTATCTCTATTATTGTTGAGGTGTTCGGTAGTTATTCACTAATTCTATCACATTTTTATCTCAAACCAAACAATTGATAAATCTGTTATCCACACAAAAAAATGGTGAAATACAGGAAAGGCTGGAAATAAGGAAGTTTGTACTAACACTGCATTAAACTCTGCTCCCTTTCGAACCAAATTTTTTCTTCTTATCCGCTGTTCTTCCCTCAGATCTAATAATATTAGAAAACTAATAGTACTGTAAACTAACGGCTCAAACAGCGATTAACCAGTTATACAATTAGGAAGCGAACAGTTATGCTGTGCAACGCTCTAAGGCTCTTTACCACTGAGGACTTGGGTAGACAAAAAATGTGCTCCAGGACACCGATTCACAATCTGATAAAATTTTACCGCTAATGAGTTATTCAAATAAAAAACCTAATATTAGTTAACTATTTGTCAAACAATTCCTTTGAGAGAATCCTACAGAAAATGCCGATACTATTTTTGAATTTTTGAATGACACTGCTCACTCAAGAAGAAGAGGAAGAGATGAAAGAAGTTGATTGTTCAAAAACACAGTTATGACAGTCAACCCGAACAGAAGTGCAGCAGAAAATGTATTTTCAGCCAATTTTATAGCTTAGAGTTCAGATTCACAATTATTTTCGCAGACATTTTTGGAGCGAATTATTACATTTTTTGAAATCATTTCTCATTTTTGTCTCTCATATGAGAAATGACTATAAATTTAATTAAGTTTGATATCAAGTCTATTAACTGAATTCATATGAAATTAAATCAAATGAAAAATTTTTCATAGAATTCGCGTTTAATTCAACGTATCGTTCATTAAATTTAAGCTTAAATTACAAAACTTTTTTCTCTCTCGAATTCAAAGTTTAATTCACGCATTGATTCATGAATTGCTGGGAATTCTTGGTTTTATTTAATTTGTTATTTCCTGGATTTTCAGATAAACGGATCTCATTTTAACAAAAAATTAAACAAAACAACAAAATCATAAAAACTAATTCAGTTTTAAATTAACGCAAAATTGATTCATCATTAATGTGAAAATCAATGCTTCGATTAACTTTGTTTATAACTACCGTTAATAGTATGAAGTTTTAACTTTTTTGCAGTTTATGTTCATTAAAAAGCAATTAAATGTATATCAGAATAGTTTAAGCGCTGATAATAAGACATTTCCGAAAATCAGTTTATAAATTGACATTAATTAAGACATATTTGGGATTCTAATGAAAAAACATTTTAATTGATTGTTCACTAAATCAACTAACGATCAGATTATCAGCTTTTAATTGATTGTCGAGTGATTTATAAATAAACTTCATTTTGAGAGTCATTATTAAAAGATAATCTTTTTCTTCATTCAAACCATTATCTGAAAGAATTTATTATCTTGCAAAACATTTTGGATAAAAGTTTTGCAAAGAAATATGAAATTCTGTTCTTTTTTAAAGCATTTTAGGACAGACATAAACATAAGTCTATCTTTATTTGTTTGATTCTGAGCTTTGAGTTTAGGTTATATAACACATATTGATTGTGTACTTAATCATAAAATATTGAAATCATATTTGAAGTATATTTTTAAGGAAAAAAAGCCGAATAAAAGAGTGAATAATCGTTTGAAAAGTGCAACTATTATGGCATTTGATGGCAAAAATAGAGTGCATTCACGGACTCAAGAATTTAAGTGAAAAAAGTATGATATTTCAAATTGTGTGAAAACCGAATCAAAAGTTAATAACTTATACTATACTTCAATATCTTTAGGAAAGTTATATATAAAATAAAAATAAAAATCTAAGAATAATAGAGAAAAAGTAAAACATTGAGAGAAAAAGTTTGTATTTTTGTTAAAATTCTTATTGAAATCAAAAAAGCGTGAAATACATTCTCAAAAACAAAGTACAGATAGTATTGTGTGATATATACTGAAAGTGTTCTAAGGGGTCACCAAATGGACTAAATCTAAACAATATTTTATTAGTAGAGAAAATACTGAGAGAAAAATACTTCAATTTATACTCTTTTATGTCTCATTGAGTTCCAAGAATTTTGTGTGAAAATATTTTGAGCTATTAACATTATTCATAAGTTGAGACCTTGGCAAGTTGTACCATGCCTTCATGAAAACTAATCTATACTTATTTTTTGTGCATGGATTAAAGTGCAACTAAAGGGAAACTTAGGACTGCATTCCATAACACAGTTGTCATACAGAGTATGTCATATATGCGAGTAATACACACTCTGATGATAGTAAGGATTGAATGGCATTTCACTCGTTTGTTAGTTTATGACTTCGGCTTAACTCTACTCTACTTTTATTCTCTACTTATATAGAATTCTGCTGTTGTTTAGACTCTTTTTCATTCCTATGGCTTTTGTTCTAAACACCCCAAAAATGACTCTCTCTCTCTCTCTCTCTCTCCCTCTCTCCAATTTTGAGTGAAATTGAAAGCATTCTCGATATTGTTTTACATGACTTTTTCAGTAACTGAACTGAAGTAACGCTCTTTTACTTTCAACAATCAATTATTATTTTTCTGTGAGAAAAAGAATCATTAATTTGAGTTTCTGTTCAAACTCTCCTCTTTTTCGACACTTTTTTTAATTAGTAGAATATT
>JAQGCE010000256.1:0-14376 GCA_034699185.1 Eupelops torulosus
CTGTGCAGCCAAAATTTGTCCCTTATATCGAAATTTCCTTATATCGTAGTGCCTTATATCGAGGATACATTGTATTTGTAAACTTACAGCAAATAATTTAATGGAAGCACTGATTAAACTTTTATTGCAAACTTCAATATTAGAGTCGACATCGAAACCCAGTTTCGATAATTTGGTTAAAAGTTGTGTCAAAGTTTTACTTCTGAGCTGTTCCTCCTATTAATCAAATTAATGTTCAGTCATTTAATTCAAATTAAGGCCTAAAGTTTTACCTCAAGTTTGGATTTTGTGGTATTTATTTCACACAATGGGATTTTTAGGTTCAATATGGTTAGGGTTGGCTTCGGAATAGTTGCCGGATATCGGGAGCCCTTACAGAATATACAACGGATTTGACTCTGAATTTCACTCAAACCGATTATGAAAAAGTTATTTGACTTTCCGTTGGCCTGAAATCCAAATTAATTTTAATACATATTTAGAGATAAATAGAGATAACAGACCTCTTCTTTAGTGGAAGCGATTGGATTCCAAGTATTACCGAAAGCTCTACTGAAAATTCTGACCACACCCTCAGAATCAACCACACATGGAGTTCCTTCATCTGTAAAGCCTGCCCACGAGACTAGAGATTTAGGAGACAGAGCTACTGAAGTTGAGTTTGGCACCGGATGTTTAACATTTAACTTGTGTTTCACATTCAACACATACATTGAGAGACTTTGTTCTTCAGGCATACCTGAGCCGGAGTGGTATATAATCAAAAGGAAATGTTCGAAAGCAGACAAACAAACGACACGACCAGAAATGGAGAATAAATTTGTTTGAATGCCTCCTGACGTGAAAATTCTCACAAATCTTTTATCAGTGGCCACAGCAATAAAACCAGAGCCACATGCAATTGCTTCAATGTATTCTTCGGAAGGCATTTCTATTTGCCATTCTTTAGTTGCGTCCCAAATGTTTAATAGCATACAAAAGAGTTTTCCGCAGTTAACCGAATCGTCACCATTTGTGGCCAAAATCAATGCTTCGTTGGACAGATCGGCGATCGAATAGTTTTGAACATTTGGCAAATGAATTGAGTGATGATATGTCGTGTCATGAAATTCAACATCAATTGAATTCTCATTTTCGACGTCAATACAGCGAACGATTCCGACAGAATTCCAAACCATAAAGCGATGCTCTAAATGGGTTGGAGTGGAACCGGGTTGAAATGGCTCTTGTCTTAGTGGGGGAGGCTCTTCAACTACAGATTGGGTATCTTTGGCAGAAGAGGCAGCGCTTTGTCTTGAGTCAGGCCTACTCTCAAGGAGTTTATCATTTGTTAAATCATTTGTTTCTCCAAAAATTTGTGATTCATATTTGGATTTAATGGCTCCGATATCGAACTCTATGTCTTCATTGATATCATTTACAATATTTTCATTATCTTTGTCGTCATTATCTATATTTTGAACGCGTTTTTCAATTTGTTGTCTATATTTTGGGTTGAATTCGATTTTTTCTAAATTGAAGTCTTCGCCACTAATTTGGTTATCGTTTGAATTATCTTCATTTGGTTCGACAAAATCTTCGTCAGTTATTTCTGCAAATAAGTCATTCATTTCATCCTGAGATAAATTCAATTGTTTATCTTCTTTTGATGATGAATGGTGAACTGCTAAAACACCGAACTGTCCTCCGATATCAGAAAAGCTAAGTTGTTCTGAAGATTTTGGATTCCACTTCAAACTCGTTATTTTCTTTGTCTTATTGAAGAATTGAGCGATTGGTTGTTCAATGGATTTTGTGTCCCAAACCATAACAATCCCTTCATTTGAAGCGACGGCTAAATAGTTTGCATCAAAAGAATAGCAAACAATTGATATTTGACTGAGTTTTTCGTTTTTGAAAGTCTGGACCAAATTCCAGGTCTCTCTTTCATAGACTTCTATTCTATCCATTTTGGGAACTGCTATCAGCTGTCCATCAATTGGTTTCCAACAAATTCGACCAAATGTTTGCGAATTTTCGAAATCATTACTTTTTGGAAAACAATTGGTCCAAAACTGAACACAATTTTGATTTTCTATATTCCATATTCGGACAGAACTGTCACAACTTGAAGAAGCAATGTATCCAAGTTTGGGATCTAAAGCAACGCTCAAAACAGGAGCGTCGTGTCCTTCAAAGCACTTCTGGTCATTGGTTTCCAAATTAATCACTTTTACAGTAAAATCACTAAAAATATTAAAATTATTCGAGAATTTAATTAAAGAGAGACAATACTAACGCTGCGGAAGCGACTAAAAGTTTGCCGTCACTACTGATATCTAAATGAGTGGCATTTGTCTCAAATCTACAAACAGTGGTCTCGTTTTCGCCATCATTTATAGTATAAGACTTAACAGAATTGGAATCACTCGCAACGAAAAAATGAGTTGACTTTCGGACAAATATTCAATACTTTTAATAAACTAAAAACAAAGACAATATTATCTATTAATTGCTTACATTAGAGATAATGGAATAAGACTGGTCACTGATCGGGAATGACTCCACGTAGTCCTCAATTTGTTTGTTAACAATGGGCCAAATCCTGGCCTCTGAATCGACGCCACATGTTATCAATCTGTGAATCCGCAAAGTTTGATAATTGAGACAATTGGTGGCTCCGAATACCTTTTGTCGTCGATGTAAGTACAGTCTGTGTGTCCTTCACAGTGACCGTAACGGATAACACTTTCGATATTTTTATTCATTTGTTGTAATTTCAGATAAACTGTTATTAAAACTAAAGTAAAATACAACTAAAAGACGACAATTGTTTGACAAAAAAGAGCGCTTTTTCTCATTTGGCGCAAACTTTTGTATGCATTTTATTTGTGAGATAAGTAATTGTGTAAAACGGCATATTTTATATGATACTCAGTACTAATTTAAGCCTATTTTCCAAAATTATGAATTGTTTTGTTAGATATTAAATGATGTAATTATGAATGAATGCAATGATTGGTCTCTTTTTGTTCATTCATTAAACCATTGATTCATTGAAAAACACTTCACACAGTCTTTAGTCATCCCTTTAAATACACTCTCAATAATAATAATAATAATAATAATAACATTAATTCAATGAAAAACTCAAATGTTTTCATACATTTTGAAATGTCTTAACATCGAGCAAAACATTTCTAAATGTGTCCGATATTTTTGACGAATTTATTTTTCTATTAAAATTGTTGATGTCTTTGAAAATTTATGTTTTCTTTTCTGTGAATTTAAATAAACAAATAAATTAATGTTTTGTAAAAATTAAATCAAAATTAATGTTTGAATACGTGATTGAATTGATAGACAACAAAATGGTTGTAAAAATGCTGTAAATTTTATTACTTTTGATAATTTTGTGAATGAAATCTATTTATTGTGTAAGACTATTAGGATTATCTTAATTTCATATCTGAATCACTTGAACCGTAAGTTTGCTTTTCATTCATTTCATTCATTATTTTTGTTTAATGTTTGATATATTTAATCGAAAACATAAAAGAGTGAAATAAAATCAGACTTTTCTCACAATTTCTTTTAACGAATCAACGGTTGAATAATCAAAGTCTTAACAGTTTTAACAAAAAAATTATTTTTAACTCAATTTTAGGCCAAAATCACAAATGAATGGCTGATTGTTATGAAAAGCAAATTATATCATAAAAATATTTTTTTCTGAGTCTTTATACAAGACATGTAAATGTCTTTAAAGACATAATATTGACTGAAAGCTGACTTCGTTTTGTTCTTTAGGACAGGTTTTTAAACCGTTTAAGACAAAGATTTGTGGTTAGCCTTAAATAGAGTTGAATTATAGTCAATAGAAAACTGACGATTAGTTTTGAGTGAATTGAAAAACTTCTCATAAATTAATTTAATGCAAATCTCATCATTACTTTCCGTTTTTGTCATTAATTATTCAGAAGTAGTGGAGATTTTGTTTCCATTTCTAAAATTAATTTATTAGTCGTTATTTGAAAGCAAAAAATAGTAAATAATTTCTTGTTTTTCTAAATAATTATTTAAATTAACATAAATTGCAAGAAAAAAAAAATTAAGTTTAATTTAGTGAAGACTTTCAAATGCAATGCAATTAAAGCTCAAAAGCAATGTTTGGCTCAAAAGTCTCGTTATTTTGATTTAATACGTATTCAGACATAACAGCAATTAAAATGAGGTCAAACTATCCTCATTTCAATTGTATAGCTTTTTCAATGAGTTTTAGTTAAGGCTTTGAATCATTTCTTCAGTCATTTGTCTATTATTTCATCAAAAGAGTGAAATACTATTAAATAGACCTTAAATTTCAAAATTAATTAAAGGCTTTATATTTCAAATGAATTAATTAATTGAATTTAATGTTTAAAGTGTCACAAATCACCTGATTTTGAAATTTGATAGACACAACTCACATAAATATTTTCACTTTTGAATTAGATATCAAATTTTGTTTTGTCTGATATTTAATATTTTGAATTTCATTTAATCAGTATTTATCTAATTTTATTAACGTTATATTTAATCGATTTCAGGTCATTTAAGTGACAAACAAATGTTTGAAATGAATTTATGAGAAGTTGACTCATATTTAAATATTAGACGACTTTATTGTAATCATTATATGTTTGATATATTGTGTGAAAAGTTCAGTGAAATTCAGTGAATAAAAGATATTTGAAGTAATGCCGAAGAAAACTGATATTATCGCCAAAATGGAAGAGCCGTCGACTTCAAGCCAATCCTCGGCGAGTGAAAAAGAGTTATTATCTTCGAGCGGTTCCTCGAATAGTGAAAGCAGTGCTTCTAATTGTGAACAGAATTCAAATTGCAATTCAAGTGTCAAACGAAAGCTCCGATCCCTGACCTTTGGTCGACGCAAAAAGTCTTTACAATGTTTTGCAAACAATAAATGCAAAGACAATAATAACTGTAATAATAGTCAAAACACTTCTAATACTAATAATTGTAATATTAATGCAAAAAAGAAGAAATCTTCTGTCGTTTGGGTTCCGTTCAAATTGTGTGCCCGAACTGAATCTTGTGCTGATATCACAGAACCAGACCACTCGTCACAATCCTGTGTCTGCACCGCATATAAGAAAACTGAAGAAAATGATGTCAAGAGATCTGATTCAACGCTCAATCAGACAAATATTGTTTGTAACGCAACCATTGAAATGATTGATGGAATTAATTCAGAAATCGATACAAATTCTGAATTCAGACTATTGACACAACGAACTGTCCAACCGAATGAGACAATGACTGTCAACACATCTACTGAGCCATACGTTGGTCATACATATGGTATTAACAGTTCTGATAACACAGGAGATGATCGGTCCCCGACTCTCGTAAGTCAATCAATGATGAGCGAAGTTCGAAGCGTTCAGGTCAGAGTCTCTGAGTTAGCGCTGGCTCTTCGGAGTCAATTGGCTCTAACTGTGAGTCCATACCCCTATTTGGCACGTTGGGGAGAAGTTGCAGAACTGACTCCTGGCTTTCTCAACCGATTTTGCGTTCGTAGCGATTCCTCGCAAGCATTGAATGACGTCCAACAGATTCACACACAAATAGATTACATCCATTGCTTGGTTCCCGACTTATTGCAAATAACAAACTGCAGCTTCTATTGGGGCAAAATGGACAGGTATGAGGCCGAACGACTCCTTGACAACAAACCAGAGGGTACTTTCCTATTGAGGGACAGCGCACAGGAGGAACACCTGTTTTCAGTTTCTTTCAGGCGTTTCGACCGTTCCCTTCACGCCCGTATCGAACAGTGGAACCACAGATTCAGTTTTGATTCGCACGATCCGGGAGTCTATGCTTCCAATACTGTTTGTGGTCTTATAGAGCACTATAAAGACCCGTCTCATTGTATGTTCTTTGAGCCAATGCTAACGATTCCATTGCATCGAAACTTCACGTTTTCATTACAACATCTCTCGAGAGCTGTCATCACTTCCCGTTTGACTTATGACACCATTCATTCGATTCAATTACCAAAACGTCTTAAGAATTATCTCAAAGAATATCACTATAAACAACAGGTCAGAGTCAGACGACTCGATGGCGACCACTAATCCGCTTATTAATGCCATGGCTTCTGCTTCAGGTTTAGGATTAAGACTTATTTCTCTATAATTAACTCCAATTTATTATAATTAATGACTTTTTTTTGCTTAAAATCAAAATAAAAACGATTTAATTCATTTGCTTTGTCTATAATTTAATTGAATTTAATTAAAATATCTTAAAATCTATTTCTGCCTGAATTTGAGCCAATTTTCTTATTATGAGAGACATTCTTCTTATCGAAACTCAATTTTATTAATAGCCATCATTTGTCTCACTTTGGATATAATTGACAGAAATGAGTGAACACTTCATTGACACCGATTTAAACTTATTTTCAGAACTTAACTCTTGTTCTGAAGTGAAGGTAAAGTCATTAAATCAATGTTTACTTTCAAGTGATTTCTCATTTTTTTCTAAAATTGATAGTATTGAGGAAAGCATATTCTCAGAGATATTCAATAAGCAGTTTATGTTGTGATCACATTTCAGGTAATTTCAAAGGACATTCAAAAGTCAGAGCTCTAAAACGTATTAACTCACGGACAGACTCCAGAGACCATACCTTTATTTACTTGGTTTTAGCGGACAGTCAAACAAATTGAAATTTAATTCTATTAAGAATTTTATTGTTAAAAATCTTCTAATCAAATATTTTTTTGATAAATTAATCGAAAATAACATTCAATTCTCTTAATATATGTTTCGGAAAATATTTTCAATTAATTGAAAGGAATTAAAATTTCTATTGAAATGAAAAATATTATCAAACTTTTAAGAAAAGGTAGAGAATCGGAAAAATATGAAATAAAGCAAATTAATTAAATTAAGACCTATTCGACGTCATCTTCAGTCATAATTTCGGTGATAGATGTCGGCTCACTCGGGCCACTCACAATTTTGGCCAATTTCTAGGATAATTCAGTTATAATTTTTTGTCGCATAAAATAATTGTATTCAATACCTGACTAACGATTGGCAGTCTTTGCAGCAAAAGATGAAATACTTGAGGTGGGAGTGTTTGCTGCAACACTTGAAGCAGTTGTTGTGGTTGACCACAAACGGCAACCGCACTACTCAAGTGTTCGATACCATTCTCGATATCGCCTGAACGACACATTTTTATCCGGGTCTTAATCAACAATATATTTAAGTAAACAATGCTTACCGGCGGCCAAAAGTTCTTCACCCAATTGAACCTCTTTGATGAAGAATCTCTGGACTGATTCATAATCCCTCATATCTGGTAATTCCATTGAAGAGCTGTCACTCATATCTCGCTTTTTGACCTCTTTTTCCCTCTCTTTTATTCAAATATTAAATTAATTAATGAATTACTAAATTGTTTTTCTATTTCTTACTTTCTTTGAGTTTCTGTTTGAAGAGCGGATCACTTCTTCGTTTGCGATCAAAATATATACAATAGGCGACGAAACCGACAACTCCTGCGGCCACTCCTATTGTAGTCTTCGATATCATTGCAATTAAATTGACTTCAATTCAAATAAAAGAGAAAATAATTTTGTTTCAAATTGCGAATCAAATGAAATAAAAGACAAAATGGACTCCACTTACAGTTAATGACCGATGAAGTGATGATAAATGACTTTTGAAACAAAACTTTTGTTTAACTAAATTGTATTAATTGTTGAGTAAATCAAACCAAAAATGACTGACCACTGATTCAACACATGTTTAAAAAAAATTAAAAATGAGTCGACAGCTGTCGCCACAACTTCTCACCGATTCTTCAGTTTTTAAAACAAAAGTTTTGTGTCGAATGCACTCAATTGAACCCAAGTATTGTTAAATTTAATGTTAATTTGATTTAATTAAACCACTTTTTAATTAATTAATTGTAATTTAGAAGAATCTGAGTTTAAGTTAAGAATAAAACCAGAGTTACGTTATAAATGAATAGATAGAAAAACTGAAAACATAACTCAAATAATACGTTACAAAAGAAAAGGGGAGGGATTTGTCTCACTTTTGCCGTTATTTTTGATTAATTTAGTGGTTATTTATGTTTTGGTACGACTTGTTTGACAAAAAATAGAGGCAAACATTGATTCATTGGTTTCCTCTCATTAGTAATTAATTGAACGATTGAAATATCTTGATCATACTGACTAATAGTTTTGATTAAATACCAGTATCATCTCATAATATACGTGAAATTGTGAATTATTATTCAGACCCTAAGTGTGACTCAACCAAAACTATTGGCAATAAATGGACGTAAATGTGTGTCAAATGAATGCATTTCTCTAATAAACAGATTTATGTTGAGATCAGAGACAATCAGTCAATGCATTACTCATTGTTTGCAACCAAATAATTGATGGATAAATGTCTCGACAACACTATTATGTAATTCAAACACAAATCGAGTTTCTATTCATTCACATTAATAGTGACTATCGGCTGAATGACCGCTGTTTCCATTGATTGATTCAATCGATGAAACACTCATTTAAAGGCCAACTCTAAACCCATTCAAACGTTTATTGACTACAAATTTTTAATTCAATTAAATTGAAACGAAATACAAATTAATAATTTGTGACAAATGGTAAGTCATTTATTTATTTTAAACTTAATTTAAAAGTCTGAAGACTTTATTGAAAAGTGTTTATAAATCAGAATGTCTTTGAAATTATGTCCTAATTTTGACTTAAAACCCAATTTAAGGCACAACTCATACAATATTTTCCTTTTAATAATTATTAAAAAAAGTACTAAAATTGCAATAAAATTGTTTTAAAATATTCATATCATTTGAAGTTTTGTTTACTTTTTAGTAATTTAAAACCGGATTAAAATTTATATTACAATTTGATGTAATTATAATCCAATGAAATGCAATCAAAATATAAACATTTGAATGAATGTACAAATAAACGAGTGTTTCATTAGTTGTTAACCGCAAAACTGGTTGATCACAAATTTTTCTTTAAATTGCATCCAATATTTCTCTTGTTTTTTATTATTTACTTATTTCAAACATTTGTTTAATAAATCATTTAATTCCTGAAAGCATTCCTAAGAAGTCATTTCTGTGAAAAGCCTAAACCTTTTTAAAATTGAGTTAATATACATTTAAAAATTCATTTGTTTTTTTATTTGATCTTTAATTGAATGCAAACAAATATTCATTTATTTTTATTAAATTTTTTCTTTGTGAAGGGTCTGTCATATCTGTCATATATCTTGATATAATGAGGTATTTACATAAGGTTTTAAGCTAGTACATGAATAGCCCTCATGGGAAAATGCATAGAAAAAATAATCTTAGTAATTTTATTTATTTTTCTTTTGATATTTCAAAATCATTCCCTCAAATGCTTCCCCCTTTTCACCTACTTTTGCTTGCTAATTTTGAAGTAATTACAGTTTTAATGCATTCATTAGTATTTTTCTATACTTTAAAGTTTGAACTGTTCCTGAAATTGTGTTTTCAAACTAAACCATAAAAAATAATTCAAATAAATGTTATTTGAAATACTTTTTTACCTGAAAAACAAGATTTTTATTTACTCTTATTTTTTAGACTTTAAGTTCAATTCGGATCAGTTTTCCGTTTTGTTTCTCTTTTAATGCTTTGAAATATCGTAAAATTGAACAAATATCGTAAAAGATAAATGTTATCAAGATAATTCCATTATTCAAATTGTTTTTATGTTTAAAATACTGTATTTATAAAATTAAAGAACATTAAAATAAGTACCCAAGTTATTTCAAGAGGTCATTGCATTACCTATTAAATGGCTGGATCTTGCCTCTTTTAAAATATATGATTTCACATAAATTTTCACATTTTTTCTATCAAATATTCATTGATATGACCTCTCTTTTATTTAACAACTTTTCATTAATAGGACATATATTAAGAATTTATTTAAATTAATCTTTGATTTAACATTTCCTTAAAAGTGATCTTGGTTTACTAAAAAAGTAATTATAAAATTAGGATATTTGTAATAATATTAATCTTTTGTCAAATTAATTCATGTTTTAAAGAATACAATTTGAGATAATGTTTAATAAACTGATTAAAAACTGATTTATCCCTTTTATCTTTGAGTTTATCTGAAACTGTGTTCAATAGGATTCTCATTTGAAAAATGAGTGTTTGAAGGCTTTGATGGCCAAGGATTCAAAAAAAATGATTTAATTCCGATTACATCGTATAAAATAAACAGATTTAAGTTTTATTTGATTTATTGAATAAATAAGAAAGTTCATTTAATCAAAATTTGAAAGACGAGGAAAACTTTCACTCAATTAGAAGCCATGGATTGATTTCGGTTGAAGTCTAGCACTTCATTATTATGTGAAGAAAGCTATCATTCAATTCAAAGTCTTTTATTAAATGCAATATTTTCTTAAAATGTGAATTCCGTTCCGTTAAGCTTCGAATTTATAGCACTGGAAATCTTGTTCTCTCTTTCTTCTAAAGTTGTTGTCCTCCAAAAAGTGATATCTAATGGCAGAGGAGTTCGAGTAATAGTTGACTCGGAGTCACGCCTTTCAGATGCCTTTTCAATGCATTTTTGCAAACATTAAAAACTTATTTTTGATTTGCCTACCATTTAACTGCCCTGAGTCTCATCGGAGTTCACTTTCCTCCATTATTGATCATGATCTTTTTATCTATAAATATTAGTATTCTTAGGAATTAATTTTGAAATATTGAGGCAATAAGTTACTGGCTTCAAATTAATTAAATAAATGTAATTCTGATTGCAATAAACATTTACTATTGAATCGTGAATTGCATAACAAATGCTATACACCTGTGCTATTGTTTGAGGCGTTTATTGCCTGCGTTTAGAGTAAAACTTTTCTTTGGTGTAAATATTTTTCAAGACTTGAATTGAATCTCAATAATCGTAATAATATTTTTTGCCACTTATTCTTAAACTTCGAGATCATCTAATTTGATGTCTTACTACAGCTGAAGACCTGTGACTTTAAAAAATGTTCAAGTCTTGAATTTTGTGCGGAAATAGCATTTGATATCAATATTTTGGAATTTATCTTAAAATTGTTTGAAGTGAACAAAACATTTCATTTATTATTTATTCGTTTAACTTGTTTTGCAAAACGTTTTTAAAATTAATTATTTCGGATTATTTTTAAGCCGAGACTCATTTTGTGAGGTATTATCGCGAATACGCAAAAAACTCTGACATTTGTTTGGTTGTGAGCTGAAGGTCGGCCCTATTCTTAACTGAGTTTTCATAAATTGGTTGTTTATTCATTCATTTTTAACCATTAATTGAATGAATAATTCTTTAGTATTATTTAATTCAATACTTTATCGACAATTGAGAGCAATGGGTAACCGACAGACCACTCATTCCAATATCACTAATAATAATATACTCCCAACTGATTCGTCGCCAAATGAACCTCAAAATGATTTAAGAGTTAATCGCAACAAAAAGTTGGGTACGAATTGTAAAACTATTTGAAATATTCCTAATATTTATTTCTAATAAATGGAAAAATCATAGAAAATATTTTTAAAACTAACAAAATATCTGAATCTTTGTTTTGAATTGACTTTTAGTGATTCAAAGGGAAAGTTATATTAATATTAATATTTGGGTCAAATTAATATTTCTTTTTTTATTCCATTTTTGTTTTTGTTTGTCATTTGTTTTCATTTTTATCCTTTACTTCCAGTTATGGATCGATTGCGACGAAGTCTTAGAGAAAGTTTTCGCCGAAAGAAAGAGCACATCCCTGAGAGTAGTAAACCTCATCAATGGCAGGCCGACGAAGCAGCAGTCAAAGCTGGCACATGTGTCTTCCCAGTCAAATACCTAGGATGTGTCGAAGTTTTTGAATCGCGGGGAATGCAAGTCTGTGAAGAGGCTCTTAAGGTGCTTAGAGTGAGTTCTGTCTACTAGTGTCTGTCCTCTACATTAATCATCACTCTTCCCTTAATCTCTTTATTACCAGAGCTCAAGAAGGCGTGCTATTAAAGGCACTCTATTTGTGACGGGAGATGGACTCAGAGTTGTCGACGACGAGACAAAAGTATGTTTCAAACGATATATTCAAAGATTACTTTATTTAATATTTGCTTTTAAAGGGACTTATTGTCGACCAAACCATAGAAAAAGTATCGTTTTGTGCTCCCGATCGCAGTCATGAGCGCGGATTTTCATATATTTGTCGGGACGGCACTACAAGAAGATGGATGTGTCATGGATTTAATGCTTGTAAAGACTCGGGGGAACGACTAAGTCATGCAGTCGGCTGTGCTTTTGCGGTATGTCTGGAAAGGAAGCAAAAGCGCGATAAAGAATCCGTTTCGATGAACTTCGATCCCAAGACTTCTTCCTTTACTCGAAACGGATCATTCAGACAGTCCTCATTAACAGAACGCATGAAAGACCCTCAAGTGGCCAAACCTGCCGGTCTGTTCCTATTTTTCTTTTAGTTATTAAAGAATATGATGTGAATGAAATGTTTTATCTCAGATCCGCCGCCGTTAAAACAAGTGCACAACCCTTTCGCTGTGGAAAGACCGCATGCAACTCCCAATTTATTGCAACGACAGGGTTCTCTTCGTGGAGGAGCCCTCAATACCTCTCCATTCAAACGGCAGCTCTCACTTCGTGTAAATGACTTGCCCTCAAATCAGGAGCGCCAAAGAGCTCATTCTGTCGATTTGTCCAAAACTTATAGCACCAACGGCTCGACTACCGGTTCGTTGATTATTATTATTATTATTATTATTATTTTTATTATTATTTGTAAATAAAATAATATTTTATGAATAGTGGCTCCAATTCCAGAAGTTTCTCCGAATGAACCGACAGATTCTATTAGTGCTATGTGTCAGGAATTATCAAAAGGTCTTACGATTCTTAGTAATAATGACGATCCCTTCCTCTCAGCAGCAAAAGTTGCTTCACCGCCACAAACTACTCCTATTATGTCTAATAATTCGCGTAATATTTTAATTAAT
Source organism: Eupelops torulosus (assembly GCA_034699185.1). Classification (NCBI taxonomy): domain Eukaryota; kingdom Metazoa; phylum Arthropoda; class Arachnida; order Sarcoptiformes; family Phenopelopidae; genus Eupelops; species Eupelops torulosus. The sequence goes on from JAQGCE010000256.1 coordinate 13,100, forward strand.
CAAATATTTGCTTAAATTAATGAAAATTTTTATATTTGAAAATAGCGGACAAATGGAGTCCTTTGAAGCAAATAACAAACAATTCTTTTGCTGAGCAATGGATTAATGAGAGCTCAAAAGCCAATAACTCTAATGATTTGACAATAAATTCCACAAATAAGATAACAACTCCATCGACGACAACCCCATTGACTAACATAAGCATATCAAAAGCAATACCGGTGGCAGCCCCCCGTCATAATAGCCCCAACCTATCGCAGCTCAGAAGTCAATCTTTGGGTTCTTCGGACGCTTTTATTGAATCGAAGGCATCGAATGCTTTCAATTGGAATAACAGCCAAACGACAAATATATGGCGAAACGGAAACTCATATCAAACAAATTCATCGCAACAAACAAAGCAATCAAATCCGGACCCATTCGACGCCGAGTGGGCAGCTCTGGCCCAACGACATCAAAGCACTCATCAACGAAACACTAATCCTTTCACTCAAACGACAGCTCCGGTCAAAGCATTTGAAGTCCAAATGTAATTATTTTAGAAATTTTAGATAAGATTAGTTATACTCTACTTTTACTGTTCTCTCTATTAGACTATTATTTAAACACAATTTTAGTAAAAAAAATGATTAACTGAACAAAGTTTTGAATAACAGTTAAATGTCTGAAAATGTTTGACAATTGTTTGCATTAAAAGATACGAGTCTTAGTCTTACCATTAGATTAGAACTCGTGATAACAGTTATTGGAATTTAAATGAATTAAATTTATATAAATATCTTTTTCGTTAAGTTTATGACATTTTTTTTGGTCAGTTTTGTCAAAAATCATTCCATTTTATAATATAATTAAATCTTTAGTTAAAAAATAAACAGATATTTCATCGAAATATTTAATTATTAAACTCTAAAGTATTTCATACGTTTTTAGAAAAATTGTAATTTTAATTCACATTTCATTTTTGATTTATTGTAAAATAATTATAAATATTTTATTGATTTATTGGTAAGGATTTCAACATTTTTAGGGCAATAGTAATGACCGTAAAAACAGATTTTTTTTTCTTTTAGTTATTTTATTTTTATAAACGAATATTTATTTTGGAATATATTTTCAGATGTTTTACAGGGATTTGAGTCTAAAAATAAATTATTTAATAAAAGAATTTTTAATTTAATAATAATAAGAACCGAATCTTCATTTTATATAATTTCTAATTAAATAATAAAAATAATGATTTATTGTAACGATGTTTGAGTTCAAAAACAATGTCAAAA
>JAQGCE010000257.1:0-14343 GCA_034699185.1 Eupelops torulosus
GTCACGAATTATATTTCAATTTAATATATTATTTAGAAACTCAATTACAAATGGTATCTGAATTGAACACAACAAAAGTTAATTACATTTCTCTTTAATGTCAAAACAATCTCTATTTTAGAGTTTAATTAAAACTTGAAATAAACTACTCTTTTATCTTTTGATTTGCAACATATATGAGCGGCAAAATAGTTGACTCTAAAGAGAAATACAATTAGTCTAAACATAAGTTTCTGAGAGTTTAATCTGGTTTACTGTCGATGTGTTTGCGATCACATGAAAACGTTGTCGAAAATTGTATAAAAATTGCCGGAAACTAAACACGAAATTCTAGTGACAGCATTAAAAACAAGAAGTGGTTATCCGAAGAAAAATCTTTTCTCTATTTTTTTTCTTTCAAGAGATATGGTTTGCAATGATTCTAAAGACGAGTGACAGGAATGACATGAAAGGCATGACTGAAACCAACTATTTTGGCATAAATGACAAAAACGGAAATTTTTACACGAAAGCAACAATCGGACTGTACTTTCGGTGTGGTATATACTACTGATCCAACCACTGATTGGACACCGAATGAAGAAAAAACAATAATTTTTTGAATACAACACTAATCAGGATTAAAATACTTGACATAGGATTTAAGTTAATATTTCAATGAATAAGTAGTATTAAAAGGTATTTATGTCGAAGAGCGCCGACCATTCATTTAAAATTAGTTGCTTTTAATCACGTATTTAGAAATTAGTGACTAATCCTTGAATTTGTTTATTGATGTGAACGATGAGCGCCAGCGATAAGAGGATAGTAACAGAAAACACAATGAATTAGTGGTCGTTATTTGCAATCAATTTATCGATACATCAAATAATAGTTTTAGAAAAATGCAAAAAACTCTTCTTCCAAAGGTTGTAGACGGAGACCACCCCTGTGTGCGTAAATAACTGATTACTTGTCTTACATCAATGATCAATATCAGGGGTGCCATCAAGTAATATGACAGCAGTACTAAAATCAACATTTATGAACATTTATGCACCGGATTATTGGTTACGAGCACTGGCAGGAAATCCATGACTTTAGAATTGACACTCAAATAAATCAGATGAGGCCTAATATGAAAGACGAGTATTAGAGACGACAGCCCGGTATGTGGTGACCAACACAAACAAATTGTGCACTCCTCTGCTCCCAGAATCTGGTTTGCTCTTCTGCCTGAGTACTCACTTTACTGCTAGTGCTATGCCTGTGCCCCAGGTATCGAATATCGTCGCCTATGAGTTGATTTAGTTTTAGTAAAACAAACCAAAACCAAACTGTTTTTCTACGGAATTAACGATCGAATGCTGTCTGAGAGATAGGCTGTGCTCTGCTCTCGTATAGAATATCGTCGCCTATCAGTTGAGTCGACACAAAGTAAACCAAAACGAAAACTGTTTTAATACCGAATTAACGATTGGAGTCTTTCTCAATGACAGTCCACTTAAATAATTGTATCCATGCTTTCCATGGCTTATAAGACTTGTTATAGAATTTGAAAAATGTATATATTTTTACCAAAAATTTCTCAGTCTTTGACTTTTGACTCAACGGACGGTTCACTAAATTATGAATACTATAGCGAATCGATGTCTTCTTTGCCCCAAATGTCGTTAATTACAATTAGAATCTGGTCTGAGACCAGTCAAAGTAGTCTGAGAGCAGCTGCAACTTAAGTCACTGCCATTCAATGGACACATATTTGCACTGACAGTCATTCCAAAGTATGTGATGATTGGGGAGAGCCCTTGCATTCCTAGTATACTTCGAATACTATCAGTAATTACTGCTTAACGAGTCCATAGACATGGACTCACATATTCTGTGCCCCTGTGGCCACTCGTCAAATATATATTGAACAAAACAAATTCAGTTCCTGTGCTGTCCAGTGCTGTCGTATTAAAGCCAATGATTGATTACATTTCATTCAACAATTGTTATCTCTTTTGAATATCAAAAAGACTTTTCAATTGAATTAAATTATAATTTCAATGAATTTTATGAAATCCTATTATAAAGAAAAATGTGTGAAAATTCTTCAAACTTGAAAGAATAAGCTATTATCAAGATAATTTAACGTTTAAACTAATTTAAAATTATTTAAGTTGTGTTTTTGATTAATTGGTTAATAATTATGGTTTAGTTGTGCCGATAATTATAAGATAATTATAACTGTTTGAGTGCTTAAACCAATTATAGATATTTGATATAATCTAAAAAAATTACTTCAAATTAATTAATGTTTTAATTTTCGATAAAATAATTAAGACATAAATCCCTTTAATTTGTTTTATAAATTGAATTTTTGGGAAAACTTTCATTTAGTTTATAAATAAGTCCACTATTTTTAAAACATAAATAAAAATTAAAATTAAAATTCAGTGAACTTAGAAAATAACTTTCATTATAAGGATTTAAATCAAATTTTTATTTAACTCGAAATAAATTTTATTTTATGGTTTGTGTCTTGAAGTGAGTAAAAAAATTATTGAAAAATGTTAGTAATGTTGTGAAGCCATAAAAATAATGATTGAATTTAAGGCACAGAACATAAATTTAAATCTCAATTGAAATCATTAAATAAACGCAAAATATTTCAAATTTTTTGGATGAAAAACTGAACTTGCACTGTTTAACAAATTACTCAGAGTTATTCCATTTTAAATCTAGGTACATGGTGTTTTTAGCAAGATATAAACCATTTTTGGTTGACTTAATGCTATTTTTCAATTTTCCATTCAAAAAACTTTAAGTTATTTCTAATTCAAAAAAATAAATGAGCTTGTTAATTATTTTCTACTTGACTTGAAAACAAGAACACATTATTAAAATTTAAAATGTTTTGCGATTAAATTAACATTGGATATAATCTAAAAGAATGATTGTCTAAAAATGTTGAGATTTCTAATCAAAAACAAGTAAAAGAATTGTCAAAAGAGTCGCTATTTATTGCTATTTCTAAATAACAATTAAATATTCAATTATATCTATCGATGAAATTTTATGATAATTCTAATTGAGGTTATATTATCTCAATTCTGGGTAATTACCAAACGTATCATCGATAGGATTGAGTAAAAAGCACTGCATTATTGACAGTCCGTGAATTAGTTGAAAGCCTTTCATTTCCATGTTTTCATTCAGTGATTGTAAACTATTTTTGACCAATTATTTCATTTAAAGTCTATGACAATTATTCAAATCTAAGCCATTTCATCTTGAATATTTTGAATTTAGAGTTTAACTTGGCTTAATACCTATGTATAACAAGCAAGCAATTTTTTAAATTTTTATTTTAAATGTTAAATAAGGAATTAGTAAACAAAATATAATTTCTTAATTAACTAAACCTTCATTTTATTTGTTAATTAAAATTGTTGTTAATTATGAATTAATTTTAATAAATTGAAAGATTTATTATTTCTGGAATTTCCCACATTTTCTGTATTTATGTTGACTTCAATGCAATTATTATTAAAATATGAAATAATTTTCATTTTTTATTACAAATCATTTAAATAATGAATTTGATAAATATATCAATTTTAAATTTTCAAGGACACACATTTTTAGCTCAAGAAGACAAAAAAGGACAATGATGAAATTGGAATATTTTTGCATTTTAAAGATTATCTCAATTTAAAAGAGGACGCAATAAAAACAATAAATGAAATATTATTGACGTTTCTTAAGCTTTTCCTGCAATCATTTGAGAGATACAAAGATGTGGTTAAACTGATTCGAGGCAATCGAAGAGTCGGTTCATTTAGAGAGGAAATGCACAGTAAGTGAGTAGAGAAGTGAATGGAAGTAATTTCCTCTGTGCAAGTTTGTCATCGCAAAGAGGCGGAGACCAGTCGGCAATCAATCACTGTTAGCGAGTAAAAAATCGATGCGATCTCTGCATAAAATATGCAGTTATACGCCCAGAGCTGGCCATACACTCAGTCCTCAAGTTTACACTAAAAACACATTTCTATTTGGAGATAACATTGCATTCAATAATGGATTTGGTTTTAAAGACAACTTTCAAAAAGTTTTGATACATTGATCGCTGACTGAAAATATGAGTCTGAGAGCCGAGTCTTACATAAATCCCACCTCTTATTAGTGTTGTGTCCAACACTCGTGTTTTTATTTTATTACTTTATTCCATATAACATAATATTGATTTGTTTGACTTAATTCCGTGAATTCAATGATATATATATTTGTGACCGAAATATGTTAACAATATTTTAAAGTATTTCGACTATAAATTATAACAAACTTTTTTATATATACGATAACACATTTCAATGAAAACAACAATATGTTTGATAAACTCCATTAAAATATCACAAAATTTGTTAATTTAAATAATTAAATGTTAATTAATTTAATTAAAACCCATTTAAATGACATTTGAAATTCAAATGTGAAAATTTGCAAAAACATCTTTGACTGACCTCTGTTTGTTGACTGGACTGTTTGTCAACATAAAGTTGGACCCGACTTATGTCTTAACTGTCACCGATCAGTAATATTGATGGTTTTGCACAAATTGAAAAGTTTGCACGTGGCATTTGGCAACTTCTCTCATCTCTCTCTCTCTCCCCACACAACACATAGAAGATACCAAAGAAGACTTATCTTGGTTTGTCGAAAATGAATTGTTTGTCTTCGGCTAATAAATGAGTGTTTCCTCGTTTGACAACTTTATTAATGTATTCATTCATAAAGTCATTCATTAAATAATTGAATTCAACGCAACTTTTCGGCAAAAACTAATATTTTTCACTGTTTTTGTCGTTTAATACTTTAAATTAAAAAAGAATATGTCTTACACTGGATTTGCTGGAAATCCTTGTCATCCGACACAAGTATCAACTCAGGTAAAAGAATTTAAATGATCTGTTTTACTTTTGAATTAAATACTTACTAAATATAATTTATTAAAGAAAGTCATATTACAAACAGTAATCACATAAACTGAGTCGCACTTCTTGTTAGTATCAATGCCACTAAATAATCTTGATACATTTATAATTAATGTTCAGATGTTTATTCATAATAAGGAGAGTTTCATGGAATAAAATCTGAACATTGATTGAGAAAAATTTAAAACTTAAAAAGTTGATAGCTAATTGATGATAAACGAGGTAAAGATAAATTAAAAACATAGACATATTCAAAGTTAATGAATAATTGGAAAATCAAATATATTTACAATTATTAATTTTTCACCTTATCAACTTTATTGTAATCTCAAAAACACGAAAGAATTTGATAAATTGAGAGCTTCTAAAAGTACAAAATGCTTTCCTAAAGGTTCTTGTTCATTGTTTAATAAGAGTTCAAATTCAATTTTGTAGAATAAAATACAGAGAACTCAAAATGCTTTCCTACTTGAGTTGTTGAAGGCCGAAGAGGCTACGCTAGAGATTCAGCAATGATATTTTTCAATCTGGTGGATCAGCTATTGGATCCGCCAACCAGTTTTAGCTAACCAGATAAAACATTAGTTTAAAACATATAATAAGATAGTTTCTAATTAAGTTTATTAATTATAATCAGTTTAAACCCGAGTTCTATCTATTTTCTTTAGATTTTCTTTGACTTCCAAGGGGTAAATCAGGTTTTTCGATTTCCGGTGGATAAATGTGTGATCCCTCTATCATCTCTCTTATTTCAGTTCCAATTCAATATGATTCATACTAGCTTATTATATTTGGATATCAATGGAAAAATAACGTTAATAAGAGCTTTCAATAGTTAAATATTCTTATCTAAAAAATTACATTTTATGAAAAGTGAGCCTCAAGTTTGTACTTTAGTTAAACAATAACAAAAACACTCTGGAATCTTTTTTGATATAAGTGACTATTTTTATATTGAAAACATTAGTTGATGAGTAAGCTTAATAATTTTATAACTTGGGTTCAAACACGCTCTTTTCTTTCCCTCTGTACATAACGATAGTATCATTTATTAAAATGATACCCTGTTTTTTGAGACAAACTTCTAGTTAGCAAAGATGGAAAAGTCCAAGGCAATTTGAAAACTCAATTTTAAATGGAAGCCTTACTCAAATGTCATTTTAATCAATGCTTTGTTATGTTTATTGAGAATCAAATTAAACTATATTTTTGAGATTAAATTTGTTTAATAAAAACAATTTTTCAGAAAAAATGGCTAAAAATCAAAATTAAACTAATATAGGTTAATTGCTTTTAATAAAAACAAACCTAATTGAATAAGTTTTACCTGAAAAAAAATATTGAATTTGAGTGATATTAAATTGAGTATAGCTAATCCTAGAACCGCTAAAACCTAGACCTTCAACATTCCTTCGATTTTCTATTAGATTGATTGCAATTATTGGCACTCCTTTGCAAACAAACAGTCAATTAATTGTTATTTACTACAACTTTATTTGTTTTGTGGCATAGCTTTCATTAATAACTTCTAATTCGAATAACTCGACTGAATCTCCCTGTTGTTCGTCCAGTGGAGGCACTGATAGCCACACCAGTAATACAAATGTAACTAATAATACAAATATGAATTTGAATGCAACCGAAGAAAATCACGTCCAAAGTTCTATGCATTCAAATCAAACATTATCATCTTCATCATCATCTGTCTGTGCCCTCACAACTCCTTATGAACCAAGAATAATCTCAGGTTATCCCCGACTCGGGAGCCTTTATGGTCCCTCTTATACTGATCAGAATGCATTTTATCCTTCGGGAGCCAATCCTTTCTACTCTTCATTTGTAAGAAAATTTTATTCTAACTTTTAATTAGATTTTATAAAAGAAATAATTTTAAAACAATAGGGAACCCCATATGATTTAAAAGATCCAAATGGTAATGGGTGGACTCCTTTGCCTCAAACCACATGCTATCCCTATGAGCAGACGATATACAGTCTTTACGGTGAAAGATACAGTGCAATGGACAGCGCTACCCGACGCAAAAATGTCACTCGAGATTCAACGACAACACTGAAGGCATGGCTTAATGAACACCGAAAAAATCCGTATCCGACGAAAGGGGAGAAAATAATGCTCGCGATTATCACTAAAATGACTTTAACACAAGTAATGTCTAAAATTTAAAGCAATTTTTAAGTTTTCCTCATAACTAAACTAAATTGAATGGAATGGTGGGACTGACAGGTGTCCACTTGGTTTGCAAATGCCAGACGACGACTCAAAAAAGAAAACAAAATGACGTGGGAGCCCAGGAACCGGAGTGATGGATATGATTCAGATGATAAGGACTCTTTTAGAGACACTGACGACAATTCATCGAATATTGGAGATAACTCGTGTCTGAACGGCACCAGTAATTTGTTGGCCGAAAAAGAATCTGATTCAGTGACAGAACAAACAACAACAGGTCTGAAAGCACTGACTGCTCAGCCAACAGATACGGGTCAGTCTTATTTTTTCTTAGCGTTTAGATAACTACTCGAATACATTAATAGTTAGCTTTAATTCGCGTGAATTCTGATTAATGATTGAGCTTTCATTGAATTATTGAATGAAAACCTGATTATAATTTATCTGATATTGGAACGATTGGAACGACTGAAAAATCATTAGTGATTTTTTATCAGTTTTCAGTGGAATTTTGAACAAATAATTAATTAAAGGGGCGTTAAGTTCAACAAATAATTTATTGCTCATAACATGTAATAAATATTTAGTTTTCTTAAGACAAAAGTCACGGGAATTGAAGCCGTTTTTATAGTAATAGAATCAAAATAAATAAAAATTAGCCGGTTTTTGACCAGGGATCAGGAAGCTCATTGACTACAGGGGGTATAGGTGGGCTTTAAATGTTGATTGCAAGACTGAAATTGCTTCGGTTTGAAACCCAATAAAGCCTTAATTTAAAACCATTTGATTCGCTTTAATTAACCAAAATAGTTAACATAACCAAGCAAAAATACAAGTCTAGCCATCAGAAGCCAAATGCTTTTCCAAAATTGTATGTTTTGCCAAATTCATGGCAAAAAATGGGTTATTTGGAATATTAGTTTTTAGGCATTGCTTAAGTCAATCAGTTATCCTAATTTTGGGAATCTATTCAAAAGACATCCCTTTCTATGTGTAGTATTACTTCTACAAAGAGTTAAGAGCGGAATCTCTCTATTTCTTTAGATAAAAACTCGAGGTCTCACTTGATTCCAAGTCATCTTCAAATAAAACATGATTCTGTACAGAATATGTTGGACGGCGTCACTAACATTGAAACTATTGGCCAGAGGTATGGCTTAACGAACAAAACAATAATAAGTCATTTATTGTCTTTTGAATTAATTATAAATTTCAATTGAATAGACCAAAGATATGGTCATTGGCAGAGACGGCCACCTCTGACAACCATCCACCACCATATAGTGGCAAAATAGGTCCACTAACTTCTACAGGTTGGGCACCAACGTTGCCTTCATTTCATGATGGGACCATAGCACTATCAGATTATCAAAGAGATTGTCCTCAAGGGTCGCGTTTCGTACCGACTAATTTGCGAAAATGTGGGCAGCCGTGGCCGGAGGACCATTGTGTTACCAATTTAGGCAGTGCCCGTTCTGCAGCCATGCATTTGTTCACTTCAGACTCAATCGGATCTCATAATTATTTTAATAGTCATCCATCGAAACCATTCGCAGGTAATTAAACCTATTTTTAAATTTTATTTGTTTTTTATATCACAAATTGAATTGAATTGATATTAAGACCACCATGTTTAAATTAACTATTTTTCAAAATTTAAATTTCTCATTTGCTTAACTCTAGGAACTTTTAATATTCAAGTTAAAAATTATATATATTAAACCCTTCTTTAGGAGTGCCATAGAACAAAGTTAAATTTGTTTGTTGATCCATTCAAATCTTTATATTTTAGACTGGTTACTTTCTACTAGAACCCGTATTTAAAATAGTATCAGAATATAACCAAATATTCTTGAGATCGCCTAAAATTTTTATTAAAACCAGTTTGGGTTTTGATTTGAGCTACTGGGGGTTGAATACAGGGTAAATTTGGTATTTCCTCCACTTTTAATTTAATTTAATTATCTCTATTGGAAGTTGTATTAGACTATTAAGACCTAGAACATTAGAATATTAGATCACTATAACATTAAAACCATTTTGGATCGCATTTATTTGTTGGATCGATATTTGGCTTAAACTCAAACCATTTTTGATTGGATTGTCGTCTAATTTATTGAACAGACAAATAATGTAACAAATGTTATGGGGTTTGATATAAGTCTTATCTCTTGGAAATATCTCATAACTGTTTGTATGAGTAATAAAGTAGAGGCAAAGTCATAGCAGTCATAGCGATGCAAAACAAATGTCCGATACATTTGAGTGAATGACAATAATTCATAAATTCATTGCTAACATACAGTTATGTGTGTTTTGGACCGAAAGCATAACTTATAACAAATAACTTATGGCATAGCAACCACTCATTGCTGGATAACATTAGCAAACCATTGAAAACCATTGCATGCATTCAACATAATTAAGACAATTGAAGTCAGTTATGGACCAAAACAGAGACAGACAACACAAAAAGGGACATTCGATTATTGCGATTATCACTGAATTCTGTAGTAGTCCTGCAATTACTGCAATGCATGCAAGAGATCGCCACTAAGATATCGCACAGCCATACGGGAGTCAGTGTCACATCGAGTGACCAAACTCTGTGCACGTCATGCTATGGTTTTGGCACTGTATAAACTCCATTATCTCATATCACTGGAGATAAATGTTCCAGTAATGTACTCAAGAAATATTCAGAAATTTTCTAATTCTCAATACAAATAACAAAATGACCACAAATTGATTGATTTGTTGACAATCTTTCAAATCATTAATCTTACTTTTAATGTGATTTATTTGATTTTTCAAGTTACGCCTTCCCTACAGTTCCCCAATATATTTAATTAAAGTCTATGGAAATAAATGTTAAGTTTATTTTTGAATGTAAACTTGAATTGGTGCATGACAATTTTAGAGCAATTTTACCTGAAACATTGCAGAATTTTTCTTGTTTTACACCACCAAATGTCACAAAACAATATTAACGCTGAGAATGTCATTCTGTGCTGAATATATGTGCACTTATATGTAGGAGGAGATATTCTGATGGCGTCTATAACGAGGCCTCTCTCTCTCCAGAACTCAATTATAGAAATGCCAACTAATAGATAATCGAAAAAACAATACCACGCCCTCCAAAACCCATTTAGATTGGCTTCTAATCGAATTCAATTCAATTTGGGACAGACTTTCAAATGCATAATAGATTTGATTCACTAATAGTTTTCATTTGGTTCTGAATTTAATCAAGAAAGGTTTAATCCATTGCTATCTCTTTATTATCTCTTTTTTCATTTAAATTCAAATCAAATGCAAACTTATATTTATTTATTGATTATAGTCTCGAAAAACATTTAAACATTTATTATATTTGGAATCATTTGTTTGATTGCAGTTTATGGCACTGACTTCAGGATCACTTCAGACTCACTGTCTGAGGCCAGTCATTCCTTTTCCAATGCGATAAGTACTGCAGTTCATCTGCAAACACAAGACAACAGTCATAACAACGACAATAATAGCACTAATCATAAGTAACAGAGGATTGCATTATCACTGGATTAACAGCAACTAAACCAATGCTGATTCATCTCAGGGCCGACTGTTGTGTAAATAAATTATCTTTTTGTCTGTGATGGCAATACCAGATACCAGTAGTAATATCTTCGCAGCAATGATGTATGTGCTATAAAATTAGGTGTATTTCTCATAGTCTCAAAATGTATGATCACTGCCGTAGATATTATTACTCTATTTGAGTTGAATTTATGTCAAATACAACTCAAACTCAGAGATATATTCTGCAAACAAGAACTTTAACCAACAATTCTTGTGATTGTGATTAACAAATATCTCGAGAAATAAGAAATAAACAATTTGTTTTTGGTCAGCACTGGTCTGACAATCAAATTAAGTTAACTAAACATTCATGTTATGGATTAAAGAGAAAGAGAGAAAAGAGAGAGAGAGAGAGAGAGAGAGAGAGAGAGAGAGAGAGAGAGAGAGAAGAGAGATCGTCTGTTAAAGTGTACAGATAATTTTGAAATAAAGTGAATGTAACTAAAAGTGATAATAAACAGCTGCTCTTCACTGTTAGATAATTTAATATTAAATATAAATTAATGCACTGTTTATCAAATTATTATTATTATTATAAAAATATCAAAATATATCTACATTTTTGTCAAATGATAAAGAAATATAAGTTTAATTGAAAAATAAAAACTTGAAAATTGTTAGATTATATATAATATTATGCGACATATCTTTTTCCAAATAAAAAGTGATGTTTTATTACAAAAATATCGTTTTTGACATTTTTATTAACACATAACCGATTAAAACATACATCAAATTTAATTGGCTTTATATAGACAGAGAAGCTTTTTATTTGAGAAAATTATCGCTCAGAATAAGCACTTGTTTTCTGTTTATTTTACTCGAAATCCAAGGCGTAAGTAATAAAACTGAAGAAAGAAAAATGATTTTCATCCGAAAAATTGGTCTGTTTTTAATTGAATTAGAATTTTATGCGAAACTATTTTCTCCGAAGAATTTTAATGTATTAATGTTTAAATCATATAATTTATAGCATCTGTTTATGCAGTCAATTGAAACCAAGAGCATTCTGATAGTGTCTGTTGTATGTGAAGACAATAATTCATTTTGTAAACGATTTGTGAGCAGAAACACAACTTTTAGCGAACATTAAGAATATCTAGAATTGAAGGCCTGTTCTGATCGTCAGTTTCTTTGCTTAAGAAAATGCAATATTTGTGTTCGTCTGTCAGCCAGGATTAGAGGCCTAACCGAATGAGCCGGTGGGTGATCGTGACCTCTGCATTGTGCCCGATCTCACCCCATGTTCTGTGTGTTTGACTCGGTATGAAATATGCCACCCGTCAGCTCTCAAACATCTAAAATACAAACTCGATTGACTCGATTGGATACGAGTAAAGCCCACAAATTTTTTTAAACTCAACACAAGAAAAATTGTTTCGTAAAAAATAAAAAATGCGGACATCAATCATATTAGAGTTTTTGTTTGTATAAATCCCGTGATATCTCATATCATTTGATAATTTTCTGTTGCGATGCAATTAATAATAAGATTTTCTGAGAGCTTTACTTAATGTCATTCCAATGTATTTTTGATTAATTAAACCATTATTTCTGATTAATTATACCATTGGTTCTTGTCTTACAGTGATGGCCAACCGATGAGGGGTCCGGAACAACTAACTTTTAGAGGAATATAATAAGGGTTAGAGTGCATCCGAAAGCCTCCGCCGAAATATTATTTGTTCATGCAAATAATGGTAAACCTTTCCATCGGCTTAAAGGCTGAACAAAAACTACATTTTTAACAACTTTCTAATCAATTTTGATCATGCTCAAAACCTAGGGTGGTATTTTAACTTTAGCCCCTTGGCCACCACTGCTTGCTTTCCATATTTTAAGACCACTTTTTATCTGGTTGTCGATCGTTTAAATCTATTATGAATTACTATAATATTTGTTTTAAATGATTTGAAAAATGATTCAATAATTTGCTCTTACAACAAATATTACTGAAGTAAATGCTTAAGAATTAGGAAATTTTTAACGAAGAAAAAATTGTTTTGAAATTTTCAGATTAGTTTTCAATCAAATTGAAACCTGAAAACTAATTTGTAAGTTCCGATTCAGACAACAAATTCCAAGATTAATACTCTATTCATATTTGTTTTTTTTATAATTCGGCTGATCTTTATTCTGATTCTTAACATTATTTCGATAAGAAATTAATATTTTGATAATCTTTATCATTAATCAATCAAATTAATGTAGATTATGTTTAACCTAGTTTAATAAAACACTTTCAAATTTGGATTTGCTCGGTGAGAATTAATTAATGCAATTGAGAGGAAAACACGTTTCTTTCATCAGATATTTTAAGTGAATTTTGAAAAAAAATAATTATTTGAATAAACAATCGGAAGACTCAGTAAACAAGAAATTAGACGTTTTCTGTCTCTAAGATTAGATCAAAAAAAAATTTGGGAAAAAATAAAATTCGAAGTTATTTTTATTTGATCGAAGGGTGAGTGTATGGTAGTGCCAATGATGGTGCCAATGGTAGTGCAATTGGGGTTCGGTTTATGTCTTCAAACAAAGTTAGTGGAAAACAAAAATTATTGCAATTCCGTCGCCAAAAACTACACTTCTCTGGCGCTGTGAGAGGCAGTTCATCTGCTGGCTGTGCACTTCAAACGCCCTCAGGATCTCATAGTTAGTCTACAGATGACTGTCCAGATAAAGCAAGGCACTTTATGTACTCTGGCTCTAAAAAGCAGCAACACTTCGAAAGCAATGTTTGAAATCTATTCGGACACAGAATATTAGCTCTGATTGTAAATGAATGAAAACATGAATCTATATATTTATGTCCACAATATCTGTCTCTAAGGTTTTTGTTGAATGTTTTTGAAACAAAACTCGTCGTATTATACGACAGAGTGTACAGAGAATTGATATATTAAAACATATACTAAAACAACGCCCATTTAGACTCATTTCCAGTATCACTATCTCTCGACTTGACTTTTAAATCAGTTTATGAACTGTTTATATTAAAAAACCAAATATTTTCACAGTATTAATAACAAGATCTGATACACCTTTGATGGTATGACAGCACAAGAAGAGTTGTAAAGTTAGTAAACCTATACAACCACTCACTGCATTTGTCGTAGCATTTAATCAAATGTTCATTTATTACAGCGTAACACCCATTCAGATGACATCTCAAATCAAACAACACAAACATTGCACGACTAATATCTGATACTATCATCTCTTCTAAGGTTTTAAATCTCTCCTCAAATTTATTTCAAGTCGTGATATATTTAATATAAGACAAGAATAAAATAATTCTTATTCAGGGCTAAGAAAATAAAGAATTTCTTTGAGATATTTTTTTGGACTCAAATAAATTATTATTTAAGAAAATACTTGTTTGGAGAAAATGTTCAAATATTACAACTGTCTTATCAAAAGACAGTAAATGTTGTGATGGGAAAGTCTGAACGTGTTTCTGATCGCTATCTCCTTAAACCTAAAGAGTGATACTCTTGAATCGCTTTTGTCCTGACTGTCCTAATGTCTGTATACATGGCTTCGCTGTTGTTCTCATTGAAGACATTATTTG
>JAQGCE010000258.1:0-14322 GCA_034699185.1 Eupelops torulosus
TGGCACAGGCTCTGGCACAGGCACCGGCATAGAGCCTCTGCTGCCAGAAGGCACAGGAGGCTGTCAGAGCCTGTGCTAAAGTTGCCAGAGTTGGCAGACAAGGTCAAAGGCAGCACAAGGAGTCTTCTATGCTTACAGTTAGAGAGGGATCCTAAGAACCGGTTGGTTCGCCCATCGAATGGTCCTGTGCTCGAGAATGTGAGCACTTGTGGTGACTATAGCAACATAAGTAAAATTTAAAGTTCTTTGTGTTAACATACCAGAGGAGGAGCACTTTCTTAAGTCAATTCTGGCAAACTTGAGAGTTGGGTCAACTGTTCGACTGTTTGAATGGTTTGAATGCCAGTCCTAATGCCTGTATTGGCTCTACTCTTGGCTCTAATGTTGGCTCAAATGTAACTTTTTTTGTGCTCAATATTTTGCTTCGGTTTTAAGGTTTAAAACTTTTTGTCGTTTAAAAGACACGTGATTTGAATGACTTACACATTGAATAAAGTAGGGGTAAGTCATATACATATCAATAATATTTGAAACAATAATTGTGTGACAATACAAGTGTCGGCTCTATATTAAGACATATAATAAACAGTTTGTGCAAAAATGACCCGAAATAAGTTACTCCAGAAATACATCTCAAGTTTCTCTCCTCAACAGAAAGCGATAGCACTGGTAAGCAATAAGAGTCCAAATTCTCATTTGTTTCGTCAAAACTCTGTATATACTCTGTGTAACTATAACTCCTATCATATCAATGGTTCCCTTCCTCTGCATTCCTAAATGAAAACTAATTTTCTGTAATATATTGTTTTTTTTTGTGGTATATTTTGATAAATTGTGAAACGAATTGCAAGAAAACTAGATTTTATTGAACTATAATATCGTATATAAAGCAAAATAAAGCAAAAAATGCAGTAAAAGCCAAACCAATGGCAATGCGCTTAACTTTGATCCAAGTCGAGTTAATTACAAATAATTGGAATTCTTTTCTTGTGTTTTGAATATTTAATGCCATAAAAAGGTTTTTAAGATCAGATTCAGACCTTCCAGATATAGAGTCACTGTTTTCATAGACATATTTGAATCAATAAATCATTAAATATAAAACCAAATCCTTTTATAACAAAATTAATTATTCGTTCACTTAGTCTATGGCTTGAAATTGTTTCACATATTTTAAAGCTTTTCTTAATTTTAACCCAATTTTTATTTATTATTGGATTTAATTTCTGTGATTTATTCAATCCTTTTGTTTAAACGTTATTAATATTATTATTATTATTATTATATATTTTCTTCAGATATTTTTTATATCGTGTCTTAAAATTTCTTAAAATGGATTCAAACAAAATCTAATTTGTATTCAAAATGATTTTTAGAAACAAAATTATTTATTTGAAAAATATTAATTCAAATGAATTATTGATATATAAGTTGTGCTGTCATTTGATTTGCGAAATAATTTTTTTATTTTTATTATTGTCTTTGAAATGGAGAATAAAATTAGTTTTTTTTAATCTTAAGAAGAAGTGAACAACTTTTTAAAGAATAGCTTTTCTATAAAAAACAAAACAATAGCCGTTTCAGTAGAACACAAACAATACTGATATTATGCTCGGGGTATGAGTCCAATGTTATTTCACCAAAGTTTACATTAATTGAAAAGTTGTCATTGCATTCAATATATGCATTCCATTTGGTATTCAATATTACTTTCATTTATGTTAAGGTATTTTAATGCCACTCAATCATTGACGAGAGGGCTCATACCGAGAGCGAGAGAGAGAGAGAGAGAGAGAGAGAGAGAGAGAGAGAGAGAGAGCCAACATTGAGATTCACCAATAAATTCACTTTCAAATTAAGTTTTGAGAGAATAGCCTAAAAACAGTTTACGCGAATCTGATGTACAAAAATACCTTTAAATGAGATCCAGTTTTGGAAACCATATTCCATATAAAGCTTTCGATTTTAAATTATCTCTTTTTCCTATTTTCTTTAAATTCAATTAATGCAAGAATTTTTGTCGAAATAAAGTAATTATGAGTTAATTTAGAGCTTTTCTCTATATTTTTTTTGTAATCGTTTCTTACGATAAACTCAAAGCGTTTGCGATTTTTTTTTACTTCAGAAGAAGACACGAGCAGTGAATATGTAGTGAATTGTCTGTAGTAGTTGTGGTAGTAGTGATCATAACCTGTTTTCTACACCACTTATTTGAAAATCTTGAAAGTCTTTTCTCTTCGAAGATATTTTTACTGATTTTGTTTGAGTCAAATATTGAAAAGTTCTGAGTAATCATCAGTTTCTTCACGATTCTTGCATTCATGTAATTAAATTTTTAATCATTTAATCTGATTTTTCTCTTCCAAACCTCTGGAACTCAAGAATAAGATCAGCAAAAGTTCAACACAAGAGATAAAAACAACAGAATTAATGAACAAAAAAAATGTTATTTTAGTTTTCATTTTCGTCCAAATTATAAATCAGAAAATAAAACGGAAACACGAATTGTGTTTTGGATTATGACATAAAATATCTCTTCATATTTCTTATTATATAACTATTCCACAAATTAAAGGCTTAACTCAGTTGAGGACCGAACAGAAAAAGCAAAAACCAGTCTTTGACTAACTTTTATTCAAACAAATCGCTTCTGAAAGACTTGAATCCTAATAAAATTAACATGATAAATCGTCAAACAGTTGACATTAACTCTTTTTGCTAACATTATTTATATTATTCTTTTGTATAACTTTGTGATCAATCGATTGTTTGATTTGTTCAAACCTGAAGACAATAAATCTTTTGTGTTAATAATACTCTTTCCTCTTCACGAGTCACTGATTTGTTTAAATTATTGAACATTTTTTTTGCATTCGTAGCAAAAATGTTTAGCCATAGCTCTAAGCGTTTGTTTGTTTAAACGATTTTCACAAAAGAATAAAATTAGTTAAAAACCGATCGAAATGTTTGTGTTATTTGAAACGATTGAGTTATTCACAGAAAAAAAACAAAAGTATCTCAGATTTACTTCAGACCAGAATCGGACAGACATTTTCTTCGGGAACTGCTGTGTATTAAGAGATAATTGTGTTGATAGCGTGTAAACCTATTATTATATCATCTTTTAAGAGTTGTCTTACAAGTGAGTGGATAACTGTGTGAACATCGCTTCAACGAGTTCTCAGTCGCAAAATCAAAACCGATTATCACAGAAGACAACAAATTTTCTTAATTAACAAGAAATTCAAATTAGTATTATTTTAGTCTTCTTTTTGTTTGTCCCATGAAAAGGATCTCATCAATGCTGAAAAACATTAATGTCTTGTCCTCTGCATATTTTATTAAATGCCTCTCCGAAGGGGAAACACTAACTCTGACATACATATCGTTTATATGTATTTCGCATTTTTATGATCGCTTTGAGGAAAATTTAATTCAATCTTTTAAATAAAATGTTTTGAATTGGAGTCCATTCCTATCGTTCATAATGTGGTTAATCTCTGAAAATATTTGAGATAAAAAATAAGTTTAATTTATTAAAATTTATGAAATCTATTCATTCTTAGACTAATATCCGTCGGATTCTTGCAATAAAATTGTCGTTTGAATAGTTTTAAAAATTAAATAAAACTATTATTATTAGAAAATTATTGCATTCATTTTAAATGACTTTTTGAGTAAAACATTTAATTAACTCCAAATCTGATGCAAAACAAAGTTTTAATTTTCGAGGAAATGTATAATTGAGTCAAATGTTTTTGAGGAGAACTCCTTTTATTTTATTATTATTGAACTAAATTACTTGAATTTATTGAATTGGTTTTTGCTCGATATTCTCTTTTTTATACTCCATTTTCAAACTTTTCCGACAGACTTTCAAATGATTAAAATATATATCGTTTAAAAAGTTGAGTGAAAACTGAAAACGTTTTGAATTTTTCTTTAAATCTTATCTAAATATCAATTAATTTTGAAAAACAAAAATTTTGTGGCAATTATTTCTCCGCAAACTTTTCCACAAACTCTTGTGGAAAGACATAAATCATTTCAAATAAAACAAACTCTGGTTTTTAGGATTTGTATTATTCACTTTGCATTCAAGAAAAATATCAAACTTTAACTATAAACTAGATCATTTTAAAATAATGAAATTATCTCTCAGAATAGCCATCATTTAATGAAAATTATTTTATAATTTTAAAAGAATCGTCAGTTTTTTAGTTAACATTTAATTCTGTGATCAAAACATTTCTTATTGTTTTAAAGAAGAAAAAAGAAAACAATAATAACTGTGTATTATATGATTAATAAAACAAAAACATAGCCTGTGCTGCACAGCACAATATATAATAATAATAGTTAAATGATTGACATTATAATTCTTCGGAAAATAGGAGTACTCCAAGAGTTGAATTACAGTATCAGATCATAACATACCATACCATAAGTCACGATATTTTGGATCCAAACATTAAAATAGTGTTTTGCAAATATTTTTAGTGTAACTTATATTTGAATTTTGATTTGAATCTTATCTAAAAGCTATCGATTGTATTCCTCCCTCTTTTGCCGTGGCTTTTGAAGACATGCAGCTGTTGTTAGAAATAGTTTTAAAAATATTTTTCTAATCAAAACTGAAGTTCATTTAATTCAGTGTTTTATTGAGCGATAGTTTAGTGCAAAAAATAAGTAAAAGTTTTGAACGAAGTGTTCATTCATTCAATCAAATAATAAATTATGTATTCGTTTGGTTTTGCATTTGTTTGACTGCATTAATGTTAAGATACTTAAGAAAAAAGCTGTTCGTGAGTCCAAACCAGCGAAGAAAGTCACGAAAACATGTGAGAGGAGCTAAAAAGGGCCGCCATAAAATATCGCTAGACGATAGGGGATCGACACTACTCTCTGACGAGTATGACTTTAGCGGATCCGAGTATGTGCCCCATGATATAGATGTTGCCAAATGGGTGCTCGGCGTTCATAATCCGGTGCCTAAAACAGGTTATAAACCACTTCACTCAGTATCCCGATTAAGTCCGACTCGCAGACCAACCCATTCTCAGGCCTCTCCATTGACACCTCCGCCAACGCCAGTACGCAGTTCATCGCGAGTGGCAATGCAAAGAATACACAATACCCCTCTCACTCATGGATACCCCTCTCACTTACATCCGATTCGACTTCAATCGAGTTTAGCCCAAAACAAAAATTATGTCAAAAATCGAATTAATAGATCCAATGTTAACACAAAAAGTCCATTAATGACAGAGAAGTCCAATAAAACAAAAAATAAAACCAATAAATCGAGTGCTAAGAAAAAAGAGCAAAACGTAAAACATAGAAGTGATAGAAGCGTTTCTAAAAGTAAGAAATCGCATTCGAAGCACAGGTCATTGTCCAGAAGACGTCAGGTTTGTGACTGAGCTCACACTCTATTCATAACTTTATACTATTATTATTCCCTTTAAAATAATTTCGGGTATAACTCATCCAAACCATTACTTATGCTCTAAATCTCTTCGATTCATATTTCAAATTCAAAACTCTAAGTCTTTTTCTAAGTTTAGCCCAAAATCTTGTTTTTGCTTCCATTTGATTCGAGGAGAAAAAACTCGATTGAATTTAATTTAAATTTTTTCTCCAATTTATTGTTTTATGAATGAGTTATCATTTTGATTATCAGTAATAAACTTGGACTTTTTAACATAGCTATCACTGCGTGTGAAGATTTTTTAGGGCTCTCTACAGTTGAGATGATCTGATTTTGATAAGTCATTTGAAATTTTATTCTACATTTGAATCCAATGAACTTTTCCTGAATCTCACTTCAAATCAGTTTTTCACTTCTCTTATAAGTTATAACTTTTTTCGTGTGATTTCTGTCTTCAAAGCCAATCATTTTTAAAAAAATTCTGTTTATAATCAGTTTTTTCTGATGTAAATAAGTTCAAACATTTATTGAATAATTTAAATATCGGTTCCAATTGTATGGCTGTCAACGTCTGATCAATCAATCGATGTTTTAAAGGCTTAGCAATTGATTCGTTTTGTAATATTGTCTGAAAAATGGGTTTAAAGACACTTAAAGTAATTTCAAGTGAATTGTGAAAAATTGAAATTTTCTTCTCTTTTTGGTGGAAATGAAATGAAAACAAATGAGTTTTGAAATAAGTTTTAAAAGTTTACAAAATTATAAAAACAAAATGATTTCAGAAATTTTTTATTATTTTGTTTCGAAATAGATTTTGAGTAAATTTTTAGAAGTTTTTTTGTAAAACTAATTAAAAGGTTTCGCACAAATAAGTTGTCGTCGGGTCTCACAAAACCGTATAATTTTATTCGGTTCGTGGACTCACACTTTCATAGGGTTTACGCTTCAAAGCAATTGTTTGACCGCTATTTTCCACTTGTTTTTCCTCGAAAACAGAAATTGAGACAATTTTCGCATCAAATGATAGCAAAGCTGTTTGTCTTCATCGCAGACACGAAACACTTGAGCCTTAAGACTAACATTTGTAGTGAAGTCACACTAACTGAATGTTTTCATCCGAACCATACAATTAGTGATATCTACTAATAATTATTGTCTGACTGTCTTATAGGGAGGCGAACGGGTCGGTTGGGAATATCAAAATGTGACCCTCACTAGAGTTCCCGGTTACGGATTTGGGATAGCAGTGAGTGGTGGTCGCGATAATCCACACTTCATTAATGGCGAGCCATCAATAGCTATATCAGATGTATTGAAAGCGGGTCCGGCAGAAGGAAAACTACAGTCAGTTGACTCTACCATTAAATTGTGTTGTTTTTGTGATTTATGGCATTTTGTCGTCAAATAGGGTTAACGATAGAGTGATCAGCGCTAACGGCGTCTCCTTAGAGAATGTCGACTATAACACTGCTGTTCAGGTGTTGCGGGAGTGCGGCAATACTGTCAACCTTCTGATCAAACGGAGAACACTTTTGCCAAACAGTGATCTGTTGAAAGTAACCCTCACCAAAACCAATAAAAAAGATGGTCTCAAAAGATTATATCAGTTTGTTTTGTCTTATCTCAACTAATCTCTTGATTTATCTGATTTGATGACAGATTTTGGAATAGTTCTCGGCTGCAGACTATATATCAAAGAGATTACAAATCGCAGTCTTATCGACAAAGATTCATCTCTTCAGGAGGGAGATCTCATTGTCAAGGTAAGTCTCAATTTAGTTAATACAATAGCTTTAATTTACTAATTGGTTTTGAATTTCTGACCAAAAAAACAGATAAACAATACGAGTACTGAAAACTTGACTCTCAAAGAAGCAAAAAAGTTGATAGATAACTCTAAAGAAAAACTCAATTTAGTAATAAATCGGGAACAAAATACAAATAATAATAATAATAATCGAAATAATGACAATAATATCAATGGCTATACTAATAATCAGTCTTCGCGGTGGTCGACCGCCAATCTCTACGACAACGCCATCGCAATCAAAGAGAATGGATTCGATAATATGAATAACAATAATAGAAATAATTGGAGTAATCAAAATGTGTACGTCCAGCCCCCCACTAGAGGTAAATCTTCTTATTTATTTTGAAATTTGTTTGATATCTTATTTTAAAAATTAAGGGGATTTTGGACACAATTCGGACGAAAAGAATAATTTATTAGCGATGCACTCACACGGAGGACCTTCAGGAAGAAATAGAGGGCCCATCACTGACATATCATTAAGTCAATTGGATCAACCTGCCACACCATTACTTACAACTCACTCAAGAGACCCTTCACTCCCTAAAGAAGGTGATATCCCTCCCCGGCCACCTCTTCCCCGACCAAATCAATTAGATGACGACCCACTTTCACATAGAAAACACCAAATCGGGACCATATCTGAGCCTCGATTCATATCTTTTCAAAAGGATGGAAGCGTTGGTATAAGACTCACCGGCGGTAATGAAGTCGGCATTTTTGTGACGGCTGTACAGCCGGGAAGTCCAGCCTCTTTGCAAGGTTTACAGGCTGGGGATAAAATCATCAAGGCCAACAATAAAGACATGAGAGGAGTGACTCGTGAAGACGCTGTTCTTTTCCTTTTGAGTATTCAGGAACAAATAGATCTGGTCGTCCAAAATAGAAAAGAGGAATACGAAGAAATAGTGGCCAATCAAAAGGGAGACTCCTTTTATATTAGAGTACATTTCAATTACGACAGCGCTGGCAAAGGAGAGCTCACGTTTCACGTGGGAGAAGTGTTTCATGTAATCGATACTCTATTCAATGGAGTGGTCGGGTCGTGGCTCGTCTATAGACTCGGTCGCAATAATCAAGAGATCCAAAAGGGAGCCATTCCTAACCGTAACAGAGCTGAAGAATTAGCTGCTGAACAGAGCACTGAAAAGGCTAAAAAGGCTGACACTTCCAGTGAGAGCAGAGGAAGTTTCTTCAAAAGAAGAAGTGCTCGACGTTCCAAGTCTTTGAGCAAAGATCACTGGGAGGAAGTGGTGTTCGGCGACAGTCTTTCTAAGTTTGCCGCCTATGAAAGAGTGACTTTAAGGAATCCCGGTTTTATAAGACCTGTTGTATTATTCGGTCCTCTGGCAGATGTTGCCCGAGAAAAACTTATCAAAGACTATCCCGATAAATATGGTTCGCCACAGACTGAGAACAATGTGGAGGATATGCCTAAAAGTAGTAAAATGAGTGGAATTGTAAGACTCAGTTCAATCAGAGAAATAGTAGATAAGGGAAAGCACGCACTTCTCGACATTACGCCCAGTGCTGTCGATCGTCTCAATTATGCGCAGTTTTACCCCATTGTCATTTTCATGAGAGCGGAAAACAAGTCTGTAGTGAAGGAAATGCGTTCCCGGGTCAACAAATCCATTCATAAAAGTTCCCGAAAACTTTACGAACACGCCGTTAAACTCGAAAAACTTTGGTCACATGTCTTCACCGCTACCGTAACTCTTACCAGTGCTGATATGTGGTATAAGAAGTTACGCGAAACCATTGATAAACAGCAACAACAGAGCATTTGGGTGGCGGAGTCTAAACCAGACGAAGTCATTTCTGACGATTTCTTGTTTCCAATGACTTCGAGATTGAGTTATGCGTCGTCTCCCGAAAGTGATTTGGATTTAGCCAATGATTCCCGTCTCGACAATGACGATGAAAACTCTCACCGTTTGGTGAAAGCATCGAGTGATCCAAGTATTGCCACCGCAGAGGAGAATCCAATTGCAATGAATAGCTTTGGATATCCTCCGCCCTATAGTTTACGGCCAAACACTAAACAGGTATTTATTGATTGTAATTCGCATTTCATTGCATTCATTAATCATTTCATCGTTTCATTGAATGATTCATTTGTTTTCACTATAGCTTCCGCTTCACATTCTTTTACGAAAGGTATGGTTTATTACTCTTTCATTTCATTTCATTCATTATTCATATCATTAACTCATTTGAAGTCATTCTTAACTTTCAAAACATTTGCATAAATTCTAACCAATTATATGCACCAAAATAAAGGAACTCTCGAAAGCGCTGACAAATGAGGCCAAATCCAAGACTTCAACAGTGAATCCAAATATGTCTGCAATCAATGACGCCGACAGAGAAGACTATTTCGGTTCTCCGAAGGATTCTTCGGCTTATAATACGTTAAAAGCAGGAGAAAGATATCCTCCTCCGGGACCTCCTAATGATAGTATTTATGGGACAAAAACACATACTGGACCTGAACCTCCTCCTAGAGTTGACCGAAACAATAAGCCGTCCCGATTCCGAAGCGCTCACGAAAGGCTTTTTGGACGCAGAGAAAGAGAGTCATTCAGTGCTCCCGATTATATAAACACAACGTCTCCGACCGCTTCAGTGCCCCAAAAATGCGATTCTTTAGACCGACCGCCAATGACTAACGGCCGACATATCACCGGTGCTTTCGGTGATAGTTCTTCTTATAGTAGTGATTCTTATAATAAATATGGAAGTCCTTCGAGTACTCTCGATAATAAACAACGCTATAACAATATGGCAACAAATGGAAGACCAGCTCACGATCCTTACCGGTTCACTAGAAGTACAGCACAACCGCATCATTTGAATCAAATCAATCAAATGAATCAAATGAATCAAATGAATCAAATGAAACCTCAAAGTCCTGAACGCGCTGTAAAACCGATTTCTTCGCCCTCCAAATACGATCAAATTCAAAGCCGACCCGTTCCGCCGTCACCTCCACCTAAACCTTCAAATAAATATCATTCGTTAGTTTATTATTCATTCAATTTATTTAGTTTTAAACAGATTCCGTTAATTACAGGCGTATGACTGATGGTCGCCCCGTTCCACCTCCTAAGCCCAACCATTATCAACCAAGACCCTGGGCTAATGAGAACGATATGATTGACTCTAATCCAAATCAAATGCCACCCAATTTACAAAATAATGGCTTCGGTTATTCACCCGTTTATTCTCAGTCGAAACGGTCTACTCTTCCGAATTCCAATATAGAACTGCCAAACGGACCGCCAGCTTATTATCCACCGATGCCTCTAAAGGAACAGCCGCCTAATATGAGAGCACCGGCACTGCCAAATGGTGAGGTTAATAATAACCTATACGCCGAACAGTCTTCTTTTGGATCTCCAATCAGAAAGTGAGTTGAATCTGAAATTCTTCACTAAATTTATTGTTACTTATGTCGGAAATGTTATTAACATAAAAGGGGTCCGTATTCTGATACCGATAGTAGCAGTGGTTATATGACTTCTAAAACCAATTACGATATGCGTTCTCCGTATAACTCATTTGCAAAACCGAATTCCTCGCCGGTTAAGGATAACTATATGTCAAACGGGCCATATCTCAACGTTCCATATCCTCCGAAACATTCTCGAACTTCAACCTTCCAATCAGGTGGACCACCACCGCCACCACCTCCTCAATCGGTGCCTCAACCGCCTCCCAGTATTCTTGACTTATCTCAAAATCGTGAACACAGGGGAAGTGCTTTTGAACTCTACCGAAAACCCAACGACACAATGAATCGGCCAAATCTGCACAGCTTTGGTCATCACGGACTACCCCCACCTCCACCTCCTCTGACAAATAACGAGCACAAGTAAGATAAGACCATTAAAGCATTAATTTGTTATATTTATTATTATTATTATTTGCGCTCATTTTCAGTATTATTATTATTATTATAATTATTAATAAAAATTATTTTTATTCTTAAGTTTATTTATAAATATTTGTATTTATATTAATATTCATTAAATTGAATCAAATAATAGACGAGTAGTTAATAGTCGTAATAAGGGTTCGGTAGTCGACAGTAAACTCTAATTTTAATCGAAATCATTTTGTTTTTTAAATGATTGGTTTGAAAGGCATTAACCAATTGATAAAACCTATTAATAATTATTAACAAAAGTTTAATGAAAAATACTCTATTAATCACTGATTAACGGATGGAATAACTCATGTCTTCCTACAATTGATTGAGTATTAGTTGATTTATCGAATAAATTCTTAAACATTTCCTTCATAACGATAAATAGCTTTCTATTTTATTCTTGCAATTAATTCCAGTGCAGTCTAAAAGTTTGATTGCCTTTCAAACAAATCTTTAGATCCTATTAATGAATTTCTCAACAATTTTCAAAATATCGTGCAATCAATCAATGATTTAATCTTTCGATGAAATATCAAATATAATAATATATTCAGGAATTTAATTAAGAATTTCAGATATTCGTGCAATTATTTAGTTAACACATGAATTATTTGAACAAAAACCCATTTGAGTTGACATCAATTGAATTAAACTCAATGCTATTATTATTATAACTATTATTAAGACAATTAAAACCAATTCAACGCTCATTTATCTGTCGGATAATCAAAACTCTACTAACAATAAACTCAATTATTCGGACAATAAATTAAAAATAAGTTGAATTTTGTCGACAAAACAAAAGTTAAAATACGATTCTTTTGAGTGATTTTTTTGGCGACGCCTTCACTGTTATGTTATTATCATTTTGTAAAATAGGCTCAAATTAATAACCAATTCATTTGATTAGTTTTGATTGAATTTTCTCTCCGGTCAGGTTATATATCAGGTCAAACACTAGTAATCCATACAATCAATTGTTTTTATCATAAATTAAAACTATTTGTAATAAGTTAAGTTGTAATAAGGCCCATAGATTAAGTACTTTAAATCCAAAAATATTCTCATAAGAAAATTGTTTCATTCCTTAATTTACATTCAAATACATATTAAACGTTAATAAACCCAATCATTGAGTAATTATAACAAAAACTTAGTTTAAAACACAAAAAAAACCTAAAGAAGAAGTATTCAAACATTTGTTTTTTGAGTGAAAAGTGATTTCAGATTTTAAGAGTCATTAAACGTGAAATTATTGCTTTTCTCACGACTCAAAAACTTCCGATTCAAATAAAATTCAATTTCAATTCATTACTAATTCCAAACATTTTTCATCACAACTCGTCTCAACTTTTCCTTATTTTTCTATTCCCTGAGAATTTCAGTTCAATTAATTAATTAATTTTTTATCTGTTTGTCAATCAATGGATGTTTTTTGCTGAGAATATTCTGCTGTCTCTAAACTGTTCTAATCTATAATTTTATCATTTCTTTGAAACCATGATTAATGTTATGAACACTTGGCGGTGGGTTTTATGGCCTTTTTATTGTATTATCATTTCTTTGGGTTTTTGGCTATTCTTCTATATCTTTGAATATGTTTTGGTTTTAGCGACCGGTTGTCTACGTCTTCAGTTGACAGCAACCATACGGTTATCGCAACCGCCAAAGGAATCTTCGACAGCAATGGCGGCACTTTAACCTCAGAAGAGACCGGCGTCAGTGTTATCATACCTGCCGGTGCCATATCTGAAGGTACTCAACAAGAAATCTATTTCAAGGTGTGTAAAGACACCAAACTGGCGCCTCCTCTTGATCCTGAAAAAGGAGAAACATTGATGAGTCCTATAGTGATGTGCGGACCGCACGGATTGCGTTTTGAAATTCCGGTTGAAGTACGAAATTATTTAATTATTTAAATAAAATTTAAATGAATTACTCATTTGTAAAGTTACGACTTCCCCACTGTGCGTCTGTAAACCCCGAGAGCTGGTCCTTTGCACTTAAATCCAGTGATACGAATAATGGTATAATTCTTTAGAATGTCTCCAAATATTGATCTTATATTTTGCATAAGAAGGCGAACCATCCGATTGGCAAAACGTGACGCTCGACAACAATGAAGGCATATCTGCCTCAAAACTGGACAAACGTTTCGTTTCAGTATTAGTCGATCACTTTTAAGTGATTTTTACACAAATTCTGTTAATTATCTCAAATATTCTAATCGGAGAAAGTTTTTGAAAATCTGTTTCAACTCTTTAATCAAAAGTCAAATAATTGTTGAAATGTTTTATTAAAAGCAATGAATTACTAATGAATTTCAATTGAAATGCAATACAATTGTCATCAAAAGTGATGTCAAATAATAATTTATTTAAAAATCAATCTTCGAATTTAAAGATACTTTTATTTGATTTTATTTTCATTAAATGAGTTTCTAATTGAAAATTAGTTGAATAGTCCAACAATTTATTTATTTTATTGTAATTTTATTCAAAAGTTAATACTTTTTAAAAGTTTGGATCTCAACAAAAGATTCCAATAATTTGTTTTAAAACAAAATTAAGTCTAATTCCGTGTATTTTTATAATTGTGTTCATAATTCTAATCATATTTTATGTAATTTCAAAATTCAAATAAAATTTATTTCGAATTTAAAATTAAATCAAAAACATTTGCTTTTGTAAATTAATCTTGGTCTATATTTATTCTAGATTGTTTTATTTATTTAAACCGATTAAAACATGAAATTTGAAGCAAATGATAACTGATTTTAATCATTCATTTCAATCATTTAAAATCTTCATTTGTCTCCAAAAGGAAAAGTAATCTGAAAAAAGTTTAATAATTAAAGAATAAACGGATCCAATGGTTGCTACGAAAGAGTTGCAGTCATTTCACAATCGATTCAATGATTCTGAAGAATAATACATACCTTAAGTGATGTTCGAACTACTTTGTCAGTTGAATCCGAATCCATTTCGATCTGAAAAAAGTTATTTAAAGTTAAACCCCAACTAATAGGCCCTAAAATGTCCCTTCGATCCATCAGTGGTTAAGAGTATCCTTTGCCTCTAAACCCAATCCCTATCCCAAAGCAAAGGACACTCAAACCGAATCTACTCTCAGCCGAAGCAGTAGACA
>JAQGCE010000259.1:0-14296 GCA_034699185.1 Eupelops torulosus
AAATTCAAAAGTCCCCTACCTGAATCCCCCCCCCTGGAGCCTCGGAGCTTGGCTATCCCTGAATGAAATGGAAGAGAAGTTTGGTCTCAAACGCTGTGACACTAATAGAGTAATGAAAACATTCATTTGCTTTCATCAAAAGAGAAGTTGTGACAAAAAACATTAAGCTTTCGCTCTTTTTTTAGACAATTAGCTCTTTCTGTTGAGGAATAGCACTTAAAATATTAGTCCGAACGGACAGACGTTTGGTGACAGAAATGATGACAGAATTTTGTAACAAAATTAGTCCATTGAACTGAACTTACGTTTAATTTTGTTATGAAAAACAGCGTAAGAGAAGAGTCGATAGACGAGGACTAGTATTAGTATTTACTTTAGAACCAAATGCTTTTAAGTTTGTGATCGTTATGTCAGCGCAAAAAGAGTATAAATAATAGTTTATAAATTAAGTTAAGCTATTATTATATGGATATTAATACAAAAATAGGTTGTGTTTTGCCAACACTTTGCAAATAAGTTATTTGCTATTCTGTTCAAAAAAACATTTGCTTTTTTATTACAATAGACTCGAATATAATAGAAGAGACAAAGAAATGCAAAATTTTAGTTGAGTTTTGTCTTTTTGAGCACATTATTGACATATATAACTGATTTGCACGAAGTCATCAAAATTATTAACCAATAGAATAGTGAATAAAATAATGAATTCAATAAAAGGGTAAAAAATATTGTGAATAATAGAAATTATTTGAATTATGAATAACTTGATAAAAAGAACTACTCATTAAATCATTATAAATAATTCAAATTTAGTTGAATAGAAAGGATTCAAAGATTAATATACAATATTTTAGGAATAATTTGTGACATTTAGGAAAATCATAGCATAAAACTTATGCAAATAATCGTAGTTTGAATAAAGCCATTAAAATAAATGTCATTTTGATAGGCAGTCCTTTTTTGTCTCATTGATTGACATTTAGGTGACATTACATCAAAACTAATAATTTTCTGATAACTGAATAAAAAATCGATATTATTTATGGACTTCTCTTATCATAAAAACGATTAAATCTATTCATTAAAGAGAAGGGATCATAAAATTAGGAAATTAGACCTGTCTCTTATCATTCCAAACTAGTTATTGGAATATTATACTTGTTTACTTCCAAAAGCATGATATCCAATCTTATTTCGATGAATCTTATTATAGATATCCTTGTTAACCTTTAAATAATAACCTATAGGGATTATTGGTAGCCATAGAAATTTTTTTTATGTGTTTCCTCTATATTCTTAGAACAGGAGTCCCCAGCTCTGTGATCTCTGGGTATATTGAGTATGGTAAAATGACGGAAAACCTCATACTTAGCCTTTGTTCATAGAAATAATAAATTTTTCGAAAACTTAGGAAGTATTTCTAAAATATCCAAGCGCAATTTGTGCTATCCTGTATCCCCTCTGTCGATCCCTGTCTTAGATTTGTTCATATACTTATATAAGCATGAACAATCTGATTCCAAATAACAATAAACATCAAAAATGATTTAAATGCGAAAATAGATAATAAAATGATTTTATTCAATAAAATACAATAAAATTTATACAAAATGTAATTTAATTTATAATAATTAAGAACTAATTGAATAATTAGTAAATTTTATAATTAAAATTCAATTGGATTTCGATTCAAATTAATTGCTATTTTATGTGTTGTTGGCGTTTGTCTCAATATGTTTGGCATATTTTCCCTGAACAAATATGCGCTCAACAGAAATGCCTTCTTTTCGATTGACTGTCTGTCGTTTAATGTAATCGTTTTTAATTACTGAGAAACCACAGGACGTGACCAACGATTCCATATATTCTGCACCAAAAACAAGAGTCAAATCAAATAAATTAAAGTTTTATTTATTATTAGATTCACATAAAATTAATTTAATTGAAAGGGAGTCTAACCTAAGGAGAAATAGAAGGCTCGGGTGCCGTCCTGTCGGACATAAAAATTGTCAGACAGTTTGTGACCAGAACTGAAACGAAGCATCGCGTGATCGTAAAGACCATAATCACGGAATAGTAACAAACCTTTTGGATGTAATACCTGATCGATAGATAAGAGATATATAAATAATGTTTCAAATTATTGTCTTTCGCTTAATATTTAAATAGTTTTCGATAAAATGGTTTTTTTCTCATCAATAGTCGTGCAATATTTGGCCCATTATTTCAATAAAAATTGAGGACATTTAGCATAAAAAACATGAGATTTACGCAAAACAAAGCGATAAATATATAATTTGCATACAATTTGAATTCCAATTTATGGAAACAATATATCAATAAAAGTAATGATTATATTCTCAAAAATTCATATTTCGAAACCTTTTCATCGTTTTCCCTAATTTTAATGTAATTAAAAACCCATTTGTTTTGCTTTTGAGATATGATTTGAAAACTGTATAAAAGAAAACAAGAGTTCCAATAAGAAAAGGAAATTATTACTTATATTAAATATTAATGTAAATGTCCTAATCGTGTATTGGAGGCAATCATATAATAATTACAAATCTATCGATATTTCAAACTTTAGGAATGATTTTATCTTAAATTCTTTTTTTAAGCCAAAACTTATCAATGATTTGAATCACAGCTTAAAACTAAATTAAAATTTCATTTTTATTACTTTACGAATCAATTTTTATTCTTTTATTTATTTAAAAAATTCTGTTTTTATTCATGACTTTTGGGAACTTCTGAATCGGAATAATTTGAAAAAATATTTTAAACTCAGAATTCGTGTCATGTAATCAATCGAATGAAAAATAAATTGACTTTCCGTTTGAAATGAATTAATTTTCAAACTATTTATCAAATATTAAAATTCATTTTCTGATAGAAAACAAATCAAAAAAACATTTCAATTCTCATAAAAGCGATTCATTAACGTTAAGAAAAATAAATGAATTTCGTTACGAAATGAATACACAATTCATGCATTTATTTGAAATTAGTGCCAATCAGTAAAGGGGGAGTCAGTCTAACAAGTATTGCAAAATTTTAGATAGTTCCCCCCAAAAAAATGAGTCAGCACAGGGCAAACTTTTTAGTTAAATTGACAAAATACGCCTCAAACTGAAAATTCCGAATAAATAGTATATTCAAATCATTTTAATTAAACTTAATATCTTTGCAATTAATCAATGGTTTAACACTTTTTTAGCCAAGAAAAAACAAGATACAAAATCCTGGATGGAAGCCATTTTTAGCCCCTTGGGATCAAAAGTCAAGAACTACCTGTATATCTTAAAGGGCCTTCAGTTACCCAGTTTGAAAGTAAAATAAAAATTTCTGGCTAATCACAGTTAAAGCCACAACATTTTGCCTGTAATTTGAAGGATCATTGAATTTTCATTAGTGTTATCAGAATATCCAATCTCTTGATTATAATTTTGTTGAAACATTTTTACTTTATTTATTGTTATTATATACTTTTCGTGGAGTTATTTAGTAATAAATCTAATAATTATTTTCAATTTCATTATTTCTTCAACTTTTTGTATTTAAAAGCCTTTTTGTATTAATTAAAAAGCATTTGTTTGCGAATAACTTGTTGTAAATTAATGTTTAAAAAATTGAGATTTTAATGTCTTATTAAATAGAAATTAAAAAAATTGTATTTTTATGACAAAAGTTATTGTTTTGTATTTAATCAACACTTCTCTGAGTTTATAATTAATGATTTAACCACTTCTTCAAAGTTAAGCAATGGCTCATTACTATTAACTTTTTAAATGTCTTATTAGTAGCCGAAAAGAGAGAGATTATAATGAAAAATAGCCTAGAGTACTTACAATTAAACGTTCTATTTAATAATCTGATAATACAATCGATTTTTGTTTTGTTTATTATTTCAATTAACTATAACTTTAGTCGAAATTTCTATTTTTTTTAAAATTTTGTATTTAATTTGATATTCAATATATTTTTTTTACTTTAATTCTAGTTTTCTGTAACTTTTGTTTTTGTTTTTGTTTTTATAATTTCGTCAAAAAAGAGAAAATAAACTTATTTTTGTTTTACTCATATAATTAAAAATAATAGCAGTTATTAGCGAAGAGTCGGTGACTATTGAATAACAAACAAAATATTCTAAAATTCAATGAGAAAATAGAGATAGAATCAAATAGAAATCGAAAGCCCATTATTTTTTCCATTTTTGAGTTCGTTTTCAACAAAACTCAGTTTAAATAATTATAATTATGGCAAATATGGTTAGAAAACGGCTTACATTGAATTATTGCTTCTAACAAGTGAGGTCATTCTTGTTTTTCATAAATTATACTATTAATCAGGGATGCAGAAAGGAAGGGGAGGGATATATCATTTATTCCCTTGAGCAGATAAATCTTAATTTTGAATATATTACAATAAAATGGTGGATCTCTTATCTGGGGCTTATCTATATCTGCTAAATGAAAAATGTCCTTATTGCTTAGAAGTTTAGGCATCCCTGTTACTTAATAAAACTTGCACACAAGGAGAATTTGAAACCATTTTGTTTAAGAATCAATAAAATTAATCGTTTTAAGGCTAATAAATATAAATCCCACGAAAAATGATAACCTGGTACTAAAAAAAGTGATTTAAGTTTATTGATAGATAGAGTGAGTCTCAGAACTTAATTAATTGATTTTTTGTGAACTAATTTTGACGATTTGTTAATTTCTCACATATTTACTGCTAGTATCTAATGCTAAATAAAAATATGAAATGAGCATGATACACTGTATATACTGAATAAATATGTGTTATTATTAATTATTAATAATAACTTGTTATAAAATAGAGTAGACAGTGAGAGGTGTTATTTTTCAATAGACTTTTCCATTGAGACATTCAAATACCTAATCTGAGTGTTTGATATCTGATATACTCTTTGCAAAACTCTTATATAAAAATATAGTAAAATACTATTTATTAATAATTTGTTATTACTTTTGCGATAACTTGTTTATGAATACTGTTTTGATCTGAAATTGTTTCGTAAATAAGTTGTTTTCATTGGTTTTTTGGATTAGAGTTAAAGAATTAATTATTTTCAAGAACCAAATGCATAGAAAAGAAATGAAATCATTTAAGTATTTACTAAAAGACTATTCGCTTAAAAAGCAGAGCTAAGAAGCCATCTCTGGTTTCACTTTATGTGCGAATAATAATCGCGTCTCGACTTCATTTGACTTCACTTACTATTAAATCCAATCTTTCTTTGAGTCACAAGATTTTGTGCGAATCAAAAACAAAAACAGGAAAATAAGTTATAAGTATTTAAAGTTAAAAAAACATATAATTCATTGATTTATTAAGTTTTGAATTAATAACGAAAAGATTAACCAATAATTCATATTTTATAACAATTCTGTCATTCGGTTTATCATTTGGTGTCTTAAAAAGTTAACGAATTTAATCCGAATTAATTTAAAAATTTGAAATGAGTACAAATAAAAATTTCATTCAACACTTGTATCGACAACTTTTGTTAATCTCTTTAAATAAAGGGTCGTTAATATATCGTTAATCACTTCTCACATAAGAATTGTATAGTTTTTTTTAAATTTGAAAACATGTTATAAACTTTGATAATATAATAAAGCCAAGCTAAATTAATCGTTTCGAGAGAAAAAATTAGTTTTGTGACTCATTTGTAAACCTATTTTTCTTTTAAGACAAGATTTTGGTTTTAATACCGGATGTTAAAAGTCATTACGAAAAGTAAATTGCAATTACGTTGAGATTAATACAAAATCAAAGATATTAATTGACCCAACTCTTAGCTTTAGACAAATAAAGGGTTGTCAAGCAATAGACTGAATTCCTCTAAAAGCTTAACATTGTAAGTGACTATTATAAGAATGCAATTTTCCCCCTAATCCTTCTAAACTGTCCCAGTTTGTCGATCCCTAAACAGAATCATTAATAGCTTTGCAATAAAAGTAATCATGCTGATAGCAAGTTAAACCAGATAAAATTGTTTAATCCTTTGAATTGAGGAGAAAGATAAACTTCGACACATTTAAAGGACAAACCCCTGGAATATCACTAGTTTTCCACTAATTTATATTAGTTTATAATTTTTTTTTAAATTTTAAAATCAATGATTACATTGAAGTCAGAATCGATTTATTTATTTCAACCTATTATTCAATTGTCTTTCAACTATCAATTGATACAAAGTTTAGTTACTTTGAGGTTATTTTCGCTCATATTTTATATAAATTATTAATAAAATAAATTTCAAATAAATTAATAATTAATAAATAAAATACAAAATCATATAATACCTGATAAATGCTTTTCAAAGCGTTTTTCATTTTGTTTGGATTAATGGCCGATAAGACAAAAAACAAAGAAATAAAATCGAATTGGATTTCAGGTAAATGTTTGCGAATACCGTCTTCTTCAGTAATGTCGGCCACAAATGGCGTGCATTTGCTTTCATTGAAGAGTGGATTCTTTCGCAGCAAATCGATGGCAACCGGAGAAAAATCACAGACAAATATACGAAAAGAAGTGTTTTCTTCAATAAGTGGCCAAATAGTGTTACCGACACCACATCCCACTTCTAATAACAAATTATCCCTTTGGTCATCATTGTCTTCGAGTGTCTTTAGGTCACATCCCAGCAATTCTTCGAATTCTCGTTGAGTCCAATGTCTATCTTTAAAGAATTTTATTGTATTTCTTTTGTAAAACAGATCCCAATTCTTCTTGGCTTCTGATTCCAATTTATTTTGTCTGAATTGTGAGACAATCACTAAATCGTGGTTTAGTTTTTGTAATTCATTTGTAGTTAATTGTCGACATTTGTGTCCATATTTGTTAGAATCACTTTCATTACCATTATTTTCATCAACTGATTCTTCATTCATTTTAAAGACAATATTTGATATTTTGTTATTTAATTTAAAACCAATTGAGAAAAATTTAAAATTAAAACATAAACAGAGAGCACATGACTTGTGTTTATTGTACGGAAGCCCACATTTCCCTCACTTTTGAATAAAAACTTTTTCAAAGCAATTCCAACAAATATGCTAGGTGTTATTAGGTATATATTAACACAATAATTAAGGCATCGATCGAAATGATTTAGTTCAAATAATTTTCGTTTGTCTCTACTAGCCTAGTAGAGTAGTACTAGGTGATTTAATGATTAAGTGCGTATCACTTGATTTTTAATTTAATTAGACTTTTATTTAATTTAATTAATGTAATTAAACTTATCGAACAATTATTTAATTTGAGTTATTAAGTAATTAGAAAAAATATTTATAGATTTAAACTTGATAAAATTTTAATATTGATTAAACTTGATTTTTTTTCATGTTTAACCACCTTATCTAAAAATTGATTGCATGTTATTTTGGTTAATTACAATATCGTATTTCTATGTAATTAGTTTATTGTACAATATTTTAATTATTTTGTTATTCAAAGTTTGTTTTCATTTAAAAAATATTTAAATTTATTCATAAAATTAGTTTAAACACTAGAAGTGTTAATGAAGTAATGCATTAGTAAATTAATTTTAGTGACTATTCGAGAGCTAATTGAAGTGAAAATTATTGAATAATTGTTTGTTTAAGTAATGAACTCATTTGGATTCAGTTATGATGACTCAATTTAAAAAAAGAGAAATTAATTCTTGGTTTTTCGCATAACTGAATGAAGAAATGGAGCAAAAAGTGAATGGAGTGAATGCGGGCACAAAACTTAATTGAACTGAATTTTCAAAAACATAACCCAATCCCTAAACGATATCTTTTTTAGATAATTGACTCAAAAAATAGAGAATCAGATATATATTTAGACATAACTTTGTTTAGTTTATTCACTCAAATGAAGCTATTTTTCACATTTTTTACCTATTTTCTATTGGTAAAAGTAAGTTGATCATTTTTGTTTTTGATTTTTGAAAATTTATTCGAAAATAAATATTTTTTGAATTGATTTTAAAATTATTGATTTATATCTTTAGACGAATCAGAGTCGAGATACCCAAGAGATAAATGGAAGCAAGTCAATTGAAAATGATTATAAGCATGCTAAAAATTCGACTAAAACCATGGTATTGAACATGAACATTTTTGGAAACAATGTTGAAGTGAATTTCGATCAAAATCATAAAACTATTTCTGTAAATAATTCAGAAAAGAAGGAAACATCAAAAGGAGTGACTGAAAAACAAACATTACCGGCAGAATTTGGGAGTCTTTTGAATTACCCAGATTATTTAGTGGAAGTGGAACCGCCCAATTCCAGTCAAATTTTCAGCAGAAAAATACGCTCTGAAGGCAAACGCTCTGAAGAATTGAATTCAGTAAATGTGGTGAAAGACGGGAAAGACCTGGATACTTTTAATTCAACCAAGTATTTAGAGCTTTCAGTGTTTGTTGACTTCAAAGCCTATCAAAACCTAAAGAAAATCGGTTTAATGGAAAGCGACGAACAGTTTCACGAATTGATTTTGTGTTATATAAACCAAATTCAAGCGATTTATTCTCACAAATCGTTTTCTTCCAATTTTTCCATACATTTGGTTAAAATTGAAATTCAAAAAACAGATTTGTTTTCAAAAAGTGATGGAAACAGAGATGAATTGTTAAAACACTTTTGTGAATATCAAGCTAATTTAAATCCTATTTCCGATTCGGATCCGATGCATTGGGATATGGCTCTCCTTCTCACCGGTTATGATTTATATGTAGTTAAAGATGACGGCACTCGAGATTACAAATCACTCGGTTTGGGTTCAGTCTCTGGTATCTGTTCTATCGAAAGGAATTGTGTGATCAGTGAATTCGAGGCAATCAACTCATTGGGGGAATTGTGGCCGTCCTCTGGTCTGATGTCGACGTGGGCTGCGGCTCATGAAATGGCACACAAGTAATGATATTTCTTTAAATAATTACTCAATTTTTGATTTGAATTATTATTAATTTTTGGAAAAAGTTTAGGAGTACTACACGACGGCTGGCCTTTCAATATTGAGTGTCCGCGCAATGGATACCTCATGTCCAGCAGTCGCGGCACTCGTGGAGAGACTAATTGGTCCGAATGCTCGGCAATCAATTTCCGTCAATCATATACTGAATGTTTAAACGACAAACCAATTATTACAGACATAAAGTATGATCACAACAAATATGAGTTAAGGCCGGGCGCTCTCTGGGACTCCAATATTCAGTGCAAACTATTCTTAAGGGATAATAAAGCGTTTGAATTTCCCAAAACAAAGGCCAGAATATGCAACGAAACTATACTCTGCACTACTCCTAACAGAATAGGGTTCTTCTCTTCGGGACCAGCTTTGGAGGGAACTGATTGTGGCGACGATAGATGGTGTGTCGATGGCTTATGTCAAGCCAGGGTTCCCTCACAATTGATTCACTAAATTATTTAATAACTTTTTAATTAATTTATAAACTTTTTATTTTAATTTAATTGATTTGATTTCGAAAATACTTTGATTTGAGTATAAAAATAATTTTCTTAAGAAAAATAAAAATCTTTTAAAATTATATCAAATTATTTGTAAATAACTTTAAAAAGATTTGACTTATTATTCATCAAATGATTCAGATTTTGGTCTCTTATAAATTGTTTCGGGGTTTCCTTCTGTCAGAGCACAGACTCTCGCAATTTGAAACA
The DNA here is from genome assembly GCA_034699185.1 of Eupelops torulosus. Lineage (NCBI taxonomy): Eukaryota > Metazoa > Arthropoda > Arachnida > Sarcoptiformes > Phenopelopidae > Eupelops > Eupelops torulosus. The sequence goes on from JAQGCE010000259.1 coordinate 9,709, forward strand.
AATAAGAACTCAAACGATTGAGATATTGAAGAACTGGTAGTTCCAGACCTTCATCCAAAAGTGGAACCAATTTTCGTTCAGCTCTTCTACAGATGGCTCGAGACATATGAAGAGCAGAACTCGCTTTTCCTCCCGACTAAAGAAACAAATCATGTAATTATTATATTAAAAATTTAATGAAAATATAATCACCGGAAGTATAAAGTTCTTCAGCGGCGGTAAGTTTCGGGAATGAGAATCGATATAAAGTTCTAAATCTATTAAATAATTTCGATTCCATTTTGTTTTTTCAATTAGAGATGGATTGGATGTTGTCTTCGGAGTCGCAATATTTGACTGTAAATCCTGAAGAATACACTGAATTCGTTCCAATTCTTCATCAATTGTTTTATTTTTAATGAATTCTCGGGCGAAACCAATACTTGAGGACAACTCATCAGTTGTTCCCAAAGCTTCGAAGACATGATCGTCTTTAGGTCTTCGGTCGCCACTACCGAAAAGACCAGAAGAGCCGTTATCTCCAGTTCTTGTGTATACTCTGACTACATTAGTCTGTTCACTACCAGTGCTATCATCAGTAGTTGTCAGTTGTCTTCCGCCGAATCGTTGGTTTATTAGTGGAAATGCTTTAATTGCAAACAATTTATTGAAAAATCTGTCGTTTCTTCGTATTATTTGTGGCAGAAATTTGCGATAAAATTGTAGAGAAATTATTGCAGACATTGTTATCACAAAAACTAATATAAAATCCATTATAATATTGACATCACTTATACTCAAACTCAGTTCAAAGACAGTCGTCTTAACAGTTATGACAACATTATATGAATTTCTTAGATATTTTCTTCTGTCAGAAAATCAATAGGTTTTGATGGTTTCTAAGACTTTTTCAGATAATTAGGTATTTTAAATGATTCACTCTTTTTAATTGCTGTAATAAACGACAAAAAACCCATTAAATTACGAAATGTTTTGTTTGACTCATTGTTTTTGTTTTAATTCATTCAAAGAAGACGTAAAGACTATTGAATTGTAAACAAAAACATATGATTTTTGTTAGACTTTTAAATATATTTTTTTTTTAAATTTTGTTTATTTAATAAATAATTAAAATTAATTTTAATGTTATCACAAATTTTATCAAAAGCTATAATCAAAACATTGTTTAAAACAAATGTTTGTCATTTGAGTGCATTGAGTCAACAAAATCAGGAATATGTGCCCAAACATAAAAAGGCCACTAATTATGAAATACAAGTTTTACAGCAATTCATTAATAGTGTAAATAATGTTTTAGTACTGACCGGAGCGGGAATTTCCACTGAAAGCGGAATACCTGACTATAGATCAGAGGGCGTCGGTCTTTACGATAGAAAAGGGCACAAACCTATTCAGTATCAGGACTTCTTGAAAAGTGATACCATTCGTCGCCGATATTGGGCCAGAAATTATTGCGGTAATTATCTTGGTCTATTAACACATATTTACTAGTTATTGCTCTATTCCTTTATAAATTATTATTATTATTATTATTATTCATTTAAAATATTTATTGGATAAGTTTAATTTACCTTGATTAAGTTGGTTATCCCTGATTATAATCATTTAAGTTTGCGATTCTTTTTAAAAATGATTAATTTGTTGGTTCAAGGAAAGTTTCAATAATAAATAGATTGTAATTAAATTATGATTGAATGTGAATTTGACACTAAATTAATTCATTTTTTCGGTTCAATAAATTTTAACGCGTTTTAGAAAAATATGATTTAATGTGAATTTAATTACCAAATAAAGGATGGAATCGTTTCAGTAGTTTTGAGCCTAATATCGGTCACAAATGTTTGGCCGAATGGGAACGACATAACAAAGTTAATGCTGTGGTCACTCAAAATGTAGATCGCCTTCACCAGAAGGCGGGCACTGAGAATGTCATTGAATTACATGGAAGTGCTTATACTGTAAAATGTCTTTCGTGTAAATATAGTGTCTCTCGATATCTATTTCAACAAACATTAAACCAAATGAATGAAGAGATCCTCACAAATGATCTAAACATTCAAAATACTCAGATGAGACCCGACGGCGATCTCGACATCGACTCAGATTTTGTTCGTCAGTTTCAATACCCGTTATGTCCTCGTTGTGAAGGATTACTCAAACCTGATATCATATTTTTTGGGGATAATGTTCCCAAACAAAGGGTTGACTCTGTTTATCAACTACTCAATGAATCGGAAGGCCTTCTAGTTATTGGTTCTTCACTTCACGTCTATTCTGGTTATAGGTTTGCTTTTACTGGCATTGAAAACAATAAACCGATTGCTGTCCTCAATATCGGTCCGACACGTGTGGATCGCTTTGACCAAATCGTTCGGTTGAATGTCAGGGCCGGCGATATATTGCCTCAAATTATTATTTAACGTTATGTTAAAATTAGTTCAAATTTTTATTAAATATTTATTAAAATTTTCAAAAAATGTTATTTGAATCCAATTTACATAAAATAAATTTCAATTATTTATTGAAAATTCAATTGATTTCTAATTATAGAATAAATGTCTCCATTTTGTGAACCGGTCACAAACATTCTAGGTTAGTATTTCCAGATTACAGGCTTATTAGACATTTTATTCTTGAACCTTTTCTTTCAACTCTACTTTGAATATTAGATTAGACAAGATAATTTATTATTTGGATTGATCATGCTATCAAATTAATATTTTTCAACCAAATTTTATTCAATAGTTTTGTTTTATTGAAAATAATATTAAAATATGGTTTAAATCGATTGATAAATAGTATTGACTTTGAAATTAGAAATTTTAGATCAAAATTTGCAAATTCTAATCAATTTTTGCATAAAATTTAATAATTTTTTGAAAAACTATTCAATAAATTAAACAAATAAACTGAAAATTAGATCAAAGTTTTGGCTATAAATTGTAGATTAAAAGCAAATATGTGTTCTTTGGCTCCTTTTTCTTGTTCTGATGATTCAAAATGAGTAGAAATACAGTCTATTTTCTGACAACAGTATTGATAATCAATTGGATATTAGATGTGTCCGGTAATTATCGTTTATATACTATCAGTTTTAATATTTGATTGCGATTTATATCTGACTTAAGCCTCAAATGACTATAAATGGAAAGATTTTGCCAAAGATTTGTGGCGATTAACCGGAGATTTATATGTGGACGCAAGGAAAATTGTCACCAGGGAACAAGATTTGTCAAAGTTCTTCAAAAAATGGTTCGGTTGGATCAATTGGGGCCCTCACTTACCAATAAAACCAAACAGTGAGCAAATACTTAATATTAGAGTTAGTCTTATAAGTGATTTAATATTATAATAGAATTAGAAATGATGGCCACATAATGGAAATGATCAAGTCACTTTAAAATACATTCTAATGAAAATGACCTGTGCCAAATAAGTATTGGTTTTTTACTGTTCCATTCACATCTCTGATGAATAATATTATCATCATGACTCATGAGTATAACCTTGTTAAATTAAATAATTGATGTAAAAAATGTAATTTCTTATTATTAATTTGATTTCGAAAATAAATATTTGTTAAATCATTTCTATTAATCCAATAAATGGTAATCATGATGATCTTGGCAATTTAAGTTTTTATCAGAATTATTGATTGAATTAATTATTGAAGGAATGACTAAATAGAGAGAGTTTTTGCGAATTTTCATCCGTTTCTTAAATTTGATTTTTGAATCTAAAATCATTTTGATTTTTCAAAGGCATAAAAGATGTGCAAGTAGCTTTTTCCATTCTATTTACAGTTAAATGAATTTTGTTTTTGCCTCAAATTAGAACAAGGTCAATGACCAGGATAGAGAATAGAAAATTCTGTAAATCATACTTTTACTATTAGTAATCTAATTATAAAAGTATGATCTTGCTCATCACAATGGCTTTGATAGAATGGGTGGAAGAGCTTCGATGAAAGGTGTAATCCATGTGTGCGATGACTTACGCCAAACGTTAGGCATTTGATTATTTCCAGTTTGAGTACTGCTTCACATCATATTAAACGATCTGAACTCGTTTTGCGCTCCGTTACCGATTCGGAACTATCAGTTCTGTGCAGACACTACAACCACTGCCACCACTACCATCGCTGCACTACAAATAAGTTGACAAATCAGTTCAACACAACTGTCATTCGCTCTCAGAGTATATATGAAACACAATTGGATTCAATTCTTTGAAAAGTCATTCAATACAAGAGTTATTGCTTTTAATGAGAATTCCTAACAAAATGAAAGTAAAGTAAAAATTGAAACCAATTATAGTATTATCTGAAGAAACGATAAATATATCCATTAATTGAGAGAAAAGAAATTCTATTGAATTATGAGATCAAATATAATTAATTTTTACAAAAACCAAACAATTTTGAGTCTATATTATTTTGAGTTACGACCATTTGTTCTTTGATCCAGAGTGTGAACGGCGCTGACATCCGATTGAGTTGTGAAGGGTGACAATTGAATAAATGTGTCCGATACTGATATACTGTGAAGCATACCGGAGAGAATTGAGCGCTCAGTCAATTCTCTATTCA